>VMDO01009248.1:21772-39977 GCA_007922755.1 Pedetes capensis | reverse complement strand
AGGCGGAGGGAAGCGTCTCTAATTTGGAGGAAGCTTTCCTATTCACTAGCGTATGGCCTACAGGGTGTTGCTCAGCCTCCAGCCTTGGCTCTGCTCTTTTATAAGCTAGACGTGATAGTGTCCACCTGTCCCTGGGTTACAAGCAGAATGTAGAAGAATCTATGAAAGCAGTTAGCAGGACACGAATAGCTGATAGCCAGAGCTCTCTGTGTGTCACTGGATCTGAGCTCAGCCACTCTCCACTCTCAACCTGAACCTCCCTCCCTTCAGGTAGATGATGTTTGACAGCTCACAGGAGTGGTTCCAGATAAGTGCAAGGTGACCTTGCTGGGTGACGCTTGCTGATGATAAATCCGTGTATCCAGTGACTTAATGTGGAGTTTTGTCAGGGCCTGGTCCAGTAGAGGGACATTCTGTGGTTGTCACTGCTAGGATTGCGTTTGCTGTTGTGCCCTGTTAATCTGATCCAGTAGATAAGGAGGAGTAGATAAGGAGCCCTCTGGAGATCCTAGCCGAGGATCCAAAACCCATCCCCATGGTCCGTAGGGAAAGTGGGTAGCCTCATAGCTTTCATCTGACTTTTGGTATCCTCCGGCCCACTCACTACACAGTTGTTGTTAGGTGCCATTGAGTCGGTATCCGACTCATAGCGACCCTACATACAACAGATGAAACACTATTGTCAGTGCTTCTCTGCTACTCATAGGGTTTTCAATGGTGGATTGTCTTTTGGGAGCGGGGTGCCAGGTCCTTCTCCCAAGCCTACAGTACCTGGTGTTCCCAGGCGGTCTCCCATCCAAGTACTAACCAGGCCTGACCCTGCTTAGCTTGCAAGATCTGACAGGAGCAAATGCCACAGGGCTACACAGTGGGCCCTCAAAATCATGTGACACTGAAAAATTATTACAGGTGTTCAGGGAATGAGCAGAATGAGCATGACTCTCCCCTAAAACTATTTCCTTTTCTTTCGACTTTCTCTTTTTTACCTTTACTAGTGGATTGAACCCAGGGCCTCGCACATGCTAGGCAAGTGCTCTGCCACTGAGCTGTATCCCCAACCCCCTTAAAAATTTTTTTTTTTTTTTTTTTTTTACCTTGAGACAGGGTCTTGCTACATTGTGCAGGCTGCCTCTGGTCTTGAACCTGTTATCCTCCTGCCTCAGCCTCCTGAGTCATTGAGATTAGAGCATACACCATGACGCCCAGGTCCTCTAAAAATATTTTCTACCAGTGTGGGGCCACCGGAGGCAGCACAGAGCACATGGAATCACATATGTTTTGTTTTGCTTTTAGGGAAAAGGTTTCTCCATCCTCTCTTGGATCAGTCATTGTTCTCTTTCAGAGTTAGTTTAAAAAAAAAAAAAAAAAAAGCCATTCACACTTTGGCCAGCCTAAGTTTGCAGCCTTCGTGGGAGATTGGAGCTGTAATGATGCCAAAATAACAGAACAGTGCGTTGAGCCCCCAGAGACTCGCTAAGTTTATTCAGGAGCTTGCTTTCCTAAGGAGTCAATGTTTTGCTGCTGTCTAGAGTTGTGTGTCCTTTAGTGAAGCTCCATTTTATTCGTGGTCATCATCTTTTACCATCAATTCCATGGTTATCCATGAGCATAGTTAACAATAACTATCCACAGCTGGGAGTGTGGCTCAATGGCAGAGCACTTGTCTAGCATGTGCAAGGTTCTGGGTTCTGGGTTTAACTCCCCAGTATTAAAAAGAAAGAAAACAATGTAGTCTTTTGGGTGAGATTTAGCTCAGTTGGTAGAGCACTGCTCTGCCATCTCTGAGGTCCTGAGTTCGATTCCCACCACCGCAAAAAAAGGATGTGGCAATCCACTCCTGAGGCAATCCGGAAAAAATCAGCAAGTTAAAACTCTATAAAGGTTGCTGTGAGTCAGACATGACTCAACGGCACCTAACAACAACAACAACAACAACAACAACAACATCCACAGCATACCAGGCTGCACCAAGATGTATAGAGGAGGCACTAATCCCATATTTCTAGTGTCCATTAACACCTGACACAATACACAGATACAGGTGAGGGGATAGAACCAAAGTAGAGTTAAGGGGAAGGGGTCTTTTTCCACTTTATTGCTGCTGTGTTGCTTTTTTTTTTTTTTTTTTTTTTTTTTGCCATTAGGAGTGGTTGCTGTGGGTGTGGTTAGTCATTAGTGTCTACTAGTGTCTATTCCCTTGTTGGTGGACAGCTAGGTTGCTTCCACATTAATGTCTTTCTAAACAGACCTGCAAGTTATACCCTTCTTTCACTCTCCCTACACACGTATGTGAAAATTTCCTTAGGTCTAGGTGTGACTTAGAAAGAGAGCTGCTGGTCATAAGGTGGGTAAATTGTTAACTCTTCTTCTACCTTTAGCAGCTTCCTTTCCACCGGGCCTGAACCAATTCACACTCCACCAGCAGTGTTGTAGAGTTCTGTTTCAAGTCTCTGATGGTGATGGCTTCCATCGGATTGACAGAAAAAATGGTTTCATCCTAAGAGCTGAATAGCAGGCATTTGCCTCTCTGGGATTGCAGGGAAGGTTAAGTGCTTTCTCATGTTCTCACTATTTGTTTACATCATCAGCACACTCTCTCAAACACACATACACCTTTATTCTGGGCATGAGAGGGAAAGGTGGGTCTTTTCTTACTGGTAGAAATTCCTTTTGTATCCTGGATATTAACTTTTTGTTGCTGTGGGTTTCAAGTATCTTCCACCGGACTATGACATTTTCATAAAATATTTTTATGAAAAAAGGTGAGACAGGGAAGCACAATCAACCATTAAGAGAAGCATCTGTAAAGCAGTCTTTTCCCTGTTTCTGAGACGAGTTTGTGATGGGTTAAGCTCATGGATCATTCTGGTACCAATTTATTCAGATGTCACCAGAATAAGAATTTCATTTTGTTTTTTCTTATCTGAATTTTTGTTTTGTTTTTCATTTTTAAGTATTGCCTATGGAGACATGTCTTTGTTCTTGGTGGCTTTCTATGCTTACTTGTTTATTTGGGAGTTTGGTCATGAACTGCTGATATTACCAAACACACAAGTGGACACAGACCATGGCCAATTCAAGTTCAGCACATCATAAGTTCTTATAACCCATAAAAAAAACTTAAACTAGTTTCTCAACACCTACCAGCACATGGCTGGTTAGTTCTCACCCTCCAAAAGTGGAGACATGTTTTTCTTAGTACAGAAGCAATCCTTTTCATTACAAGTTGCACCAAAAGCATAATTCTACCCACCAAGAGACAACCATTGTCCCCCAACATAATCCCGACATATAGCCTGCCAAGCTTTTTCTAATATATATGTGACTATATGACTACCATACTGTAACAACAGTGCTTATAAAATAGTTAAGTTTTATATTGTGCTTGTTTTGCTTAATAAATACCACAGAAATCTTTCTAGAGGTTAATGGATATGTTCCTACAGTGTCAGCTTTAATGACTGCATAGTATTCCTTTGTACCTTGAAGATTTTAAAAGTTACCTTATCATTGGATACATTAGTGCTTTCTATTTTTTACTATAAGGAGAGTCTTTAAGAGAACAGTCTTACACACCAATGTTTGTGAATATCTTAAACTAGTTCCTTGTAAAAAATCCAAGCCTCATAATTACTGTATCAAAGCCATGAGAGTGATGGCAGAGGGGTTGTTGTATGACTCCCTCATTCATAGACTGCTTGTTGAGCACCTGTTATGTGCAGATATTTTCTGTGAACAGAGATGATTAAAGAAATGCCAGTCCCTGGTCTCAGGGGCTCATCCCCTGGGGGCTGACAGAGGCAGTTGAACAGGAAGGCAGTCAACTCAGGCCATGAGGGAGCCATCACAAGGAGAAAGGGGAGGTTGGTCTCCAATGTAGGAAGGTGGACAGCAGTAGCCAGAAATCTCCTGGTGACGGTGCCCACAGCTCCCCTCCCCACACATCAGCTTTCTGTCAAGCAGCATCAGATGCTTACTTGACTGGAAATGCAGCCCCACCTGTGTCTGAGCTGAGTCACAAAGCCTCTTTTCCTCTACTTCCCACTGTCAGTCCGGGATAACAATGGCACCAGCCTTATCTGCCTGGCAGATGTAAGATTCAAGTTGCTTGATGGATGGAAAAGTGATTTGCCAGCTGTCAAACTCTGTTTTGGCATTGGATGAACAGACTTGCTGATGCTGTCCCGCAGCACCCACAAGGGCATCTGATGAGCAACAGCTCTCCGGGGATGTCACAGAGGATGCTGGTCCTCAGCTGAGACCTCCCCCAGCTGAGCAGCCACAGAACCTGCCACCTGGTCTTACCATCATTCTCAGCAGGACTCAGGGAACGGGGAACATGGGCTCTGCCCTCACAAGCCCAGGTTCAAATCCCAGCGCTGCTGTTTACCAGCCTTGTGACCTCCGACAAGTGATTTCATCTCCCTGTACTCCAGTTTCCACAACTGTGACATCTAGTGACCATAGAATCCATGTGAGAATTAAAAGGAATAAGGCCTAGTAAGTGCTCAGCCTGGGGCCTGGTGTAGTAAATGCTCAATATATAAGCCTTTATTTTTATCATCACTGTGGTTGCTATTTGTAGCTTGTTAATCCTTGCAAGGAAGCTATTAGAGGGACAAATAATTCCCTCAGCCATTTAAGTCATCATAAAATCAGGTTTTTGTTTTAATATAGAGTTTATGTCCATCATTCTGGTGCTTCATAAGCAGCTCTTTCCTAGACAATTTGCTTTTTCTGAGCGAAGTTTGGAGAGCTAGTTTGCTGCTGAGAAAATGAGTAGATGATTATATTCATTAGTTCGTCATTGCTATGGCATGGAAAGCGACCGAAGCAAACTTAGGGAAGTAAATGTTTGTTGGGGCTGAGTCTGCCTTCCAAAGTTCCATCACCTCCACAAACAGCGCCACCAGCCGGAGACCAAGCATTCAAACACGTGACCTTTGGGGAGCATTTAGACCCAAACCATAGCAATGCTCTGTGGATGTCCAGAGCCTCGTGGAGTCATCCTGCGGACTGTGTGCTGAGCTTTCTTCCATCTTGTCCAGGGGCTGTGCAGTGGCAGTCTTCCTGAGGGCAGGGTCCTTCTGTATAAACCCAGATGTGACCCCATGGATGAGAGCTGTCGTCTCCAACAAAGGTATTTTTTAAATCATCTCTGAAACATCAGATGCCTTCATTCCCAGATTACTGGTGTACACTAGGGATTATGGAGAGTGAGGGCAGGAGGGCATCCTAGTCCTCCATTCAGGAGTTCCATGGCCCAGGACATAAGATTTTAATGAATGGTGCATAAGTCACTTTTCACTGCTGTGACCAAATACCTGAGAAAGACAAGTTAAAGGAGGGAAGGCTTTTCTGGCTCATAGTTCCAGAGGTTTCAGCCATGGCTCCCCTGGTTCTGGGCCACGGTGAGCCAGAGCATCACAGCGGGGAGCATGTGCCAGAAAAGGCTACTTCCCCTGTGGTGGCTGAGAAGCAGAGACAGAGAGATGACGACCAGGACAAGTTCTGTCTGTCCAGGGCATGAGCTGCTGCCTCCAGCTAGGCACCATGTCCTAATTCCTACCACCTCCTGAAAATGACTCCAAGTTATGACTCCATCAGGTGAGGAATCCCTGCTGTGGTCATAGCCCTCATGATGCAGGCACATTCCAAAGCCCATCAGCTGGCAAACAGCCCTTCAACCCATAAGCCCCTAGGGGGCACATTTCACATCCAACCAGCAACAGATGGGATGCATGCTAAGGTGGTTCATTTTTGTTCTGTTTCGTTTTATCTTTTTGGTGATAGGGATGAGATCCAAGGTCTCACATGTTAAGCACAGATTCTACCACTGAGCTACACACCCCTAGCACCATTTTATCAAACAATGCCCCGTCCTTCTTTCTTTTTTGTAGAGCTGAGAATCAAACCCAGGGCCCTGCACATGCGCTTTACCACTGAGCTACAACTCCAGCCAAAGAATGCCCATTTCATTGCTTCCTCCCTCAAGACAAAAGAGAAAAGGAAGGAAGGATAGATATAAGCTCAGGACATTTTCAAAAAATTGCATAAATTAATTTCATGAAAAATATCCTCCTTTGTTCTTATTTTTTTCTTGTTGCATCCAAGAAAACACAGATCTCATCCACATGAAAGAAAGGAAATAAAATGATTTGCTCAGAGTGGCCCTGTAAAGCAATCCCAGGCCAGACCAGACTGGAGTTGTGTAGATTTCCTGAAGATGCCAACTGGCCTTCTAGGTTGTTGGTCACTGAGTAACTTACACTAACTTCAAGCTTTGTGTTGTGTGGATGTGAGCTGCCATGCAGTTGCATTGTGTGGTTTGCTTTCTAAACTGTTCATGACCAAAGAACACCAGTTCCACTCATTAACTAATGATGTATTTGTTTAGTGCTTGAATGTCTAGCCCTGAGGTTTTGTTAAGGTAAAGGCTAAGCTGCTGCACTAAAGAGGTACCAAACTGCAGTGGCTAAGGTAGGAGAGAAGCTGGCGCCCTCTTGTACCAGTCCTGCATCAGCCAGGCAGCTTTGCTCCATGCAGTCATTTAGGGATCTGAGCTGTGTCTGTCTTGCTGCTCTGTCACTTTACTGGGCTTTTCCTTTGTTTGACTGATTAAAGTGGAGTTGCTTCTATGTTTGCATGGACATGAGGAGGGAGGATGAGGCTCCAAAACTCTGTGTCTTGAGGTCAGGGCCCAGAGGAGTGACATAGCACTTACAGCTGCTGCCCAAACCCAGCAATGCAACCACATCTAACCACAGGAGAGGCTGGCACATGTCCCTTGCTGGCAGCCAGATACCCAGCTAAAACTTGGAGCAAGAGTAAGGAGGAGTCCCTTTCACTAAAAGAGAATGGCTACAGGGGACAGATAACAAATTCATCATCATAGACATGAAGGTGCTTTTCACCCATATTGTTTTCCTGTCTACTAGAATCGGAAAAGGAAAACGCTGCTTCTTCAACCATTTCAACTTTCAGCTCGCCCCACTAGATGCTCCCTGTTTCTGGAGGGCAAATGTCCAGGAAGGTATCACTGGTGGAAGGGGAGGTCTGCCCCATGCTGGTAGTTTCCCCAAGGTCAGGTGCAATGGAGGATTGCAAGTCTTCCTGCCTTTCCCCAACTGTGACTCTCTCATTAGATTGTATCAAGGAGAGACCTAAGAACACCATTTGCAGATGACTTTGAGTTGCCAAAACTGGTCCTCTCACCCAGTTTTTGTAATGGCAGGTGGTCCCGGGACATGTTAGTTAGGTGGCATGGTCCAATGATTGCAGTGGGGTTTCAAACCTATATTTACCAACTCTCAATCTGTGCTTAATGATGCCCAACAGAATTAACAGAATCATAGATTACTCTTCCAGATGCCTTCCGTATTTTTAGCTTGGTGAAAATTTTCTAGGACCTCTCTATTCCTTTACAGTGATGAGCTGATTGACTTCAATCAAGGACAAACTCAGGCACTCCAGGAAAGATGTGTCACTTGGCACACTCAGGGAACTCACAGGAAATTTAGGTTTGTGTAAAATTGTGTATTTTCCCTATGGCATGCTTACAGTTAAATTCTTCAAATCCAGTAAAACCTATTCCTAGTTCCTGGGGAAAATGAAGAAATTATGAATAGAAATGGAGCCCAGCTTCTCCCCTGGGACATTGTATCCGGTGCTGCCAAGCTGCATAGATCAGGTGGGGTCGTGAACTACAGGTGACTCACTGATACACATTCTTCAATTAAGGACCAAAATAGAAAAGTATATAAATATTCTAGCTAAGAGAATTAATATCTGCTGTAGCAAATTGTGACAATTTAGTAGCTGAAAACTGCTAGAAAAGTGTACCGTCACTGTTCTGAAGGCCAGAAATCCAAAATCAAGGTGTTGGCAGGTTCGGTTCCCCCCATTCCACATCTCTCTCCTAGCTTTTACAGCTGCCTTTGATATTCCTTGCTCTGCAGATGCATTAGTCCAGTGTTTGCCTGTCTTTTCACAAGGCCTCTTGCCTGTGTCTCAAGTCCCCCTCCCTTTTCTCAGATAAGATCACTCGTCTTTGGCTTTAGGGCCCACCCTAAATTCTACATGATCTCATCTCAAGATCTGCGACTGAATTATAGCTGCAAAAACCATATTTCCAAACAAGGTCATCTTTGCAGGGATTAGGACTTGGGCCTAACTTTTTGGAGTGTAATAATTCAACTCACTGTGATATCATAGCAAACCAGTATTGATAAAGAGGTCAAAGCTGTTGCCACCAAGCCTCCTGTTGTGTCGACTGCAAAGACGTACAACCCAGAGCGTTGGAGATGCAGCGGTGGAAAATCACAAGTGCCAGAAAGTGTGCTGGGTCATCCTGTGGAGATGGATCATGGATGATTGCCTAGAGCCGGGGCTGTGTTCATGAGTGACCCCATTTGCACGGCTGCATATGATCACCTGGATGACACTTTGTCAGCAATGCCTCTGTTGCATCTGCTTGCTTTCCTAGCCTCTGTAACTAGGTGGTGGGTGCAACACCTGTCATTCATGTCCCAGGGCTTCCTAAGTGTTATATGCTTCTTGATGGGTTCCTTTTGGTACATTTTCCACTTTGTACCTTTGCTGTTGATTGTAGTTCCTTTGAGCCCAATAAAAGCAAGATGAAAAAAGAAAATAGCAAGTGAGATCAGGGCAGGGAAAGTCAGAACTGCAATTTACTCGTGTGAGGTTCAATTGGATGTGTTTTGCCTTTGCCCTCCCACGTTGGCTGCTCTGCTCCACTGTTCAGAGCCACACTCAGTTCCACTCTATACCCAGGGGCAGGAGGCCAGCCCTGCACATTCTCATCCTCTCTAGGGTAATCAATATCTTCCTAGGTGAGAGAAAGGAAAGATTTTCACTTCCCTCCAATTTTCAAGATTTTTGTAGGAAGTTGAAGAAATATTAAACTTAAAACAATTGTTTAAAAAAAAATTAGTGAGGGAAGTTGTAGTTAGCTGCTATAGAATGAGCTAAAATGTTAGATTTGAACATGCAGCAGAGTGCAATGGCCTTGATGAATCTGGCTTTAGGGCTATCATCTGGAATCCCCCTACTTCCTGCTCTGGATTTTTTGAGCTAACTGGAAACTCCCCAGATGTTTGCTGTGGTGGGATACATGGAGGCCCAGGACCAGGGCTTGGTGTGCCTTGTGGCCATGCTTCCTCAAAACTCTGGTTTTTAGCCCTTTCCTGAAGGCATCAGCCCACTGAGGGGACAAGGAACAAGAAAACACGCTTCCCCAGAAGGCCTTCTGTGAGTTGCTTCATGCTTAAGACAAAGAGTGACAGGTAGCCTTGAAAAGATGATTTGTCCTTCCTCAGTGGCTAAGAATGAAGAATTTATGAGATGGGTCCTTTTGTGTACAAACACCCCTGGGTGTTTAAGTGGAGTGCTCTCAAGATCTTAAAATAAACAGCAAGACAAGTTCCTGGAGGGCTTCCATTGTGGGCTCTGTCAGGGAGGGGAGAGAGGTGAAGGTCTGTGCTCCCCCTTCTCTTCTGGAAAGGATTTTTTACCGTGGTAAAATACACATGCCATAAAACTTAGCACTTTAGCCATTAAATGGACAGTTCCGTGGCATCGAGTATATTGACCTTACGGAACAATACCCACCGCCGTCTCTTTCATATCCTTGGGTGAGACTCCCTCCCCATCAAGAGCTCTCACCTCATCTCCCTTCCCCTCTCCCTGGCGCCCCCCCCCTTCCATCTCTCTGAGTTTGACTCCTCTAGGTGTAAATGGGATCATAGAGGTATTTGTGTCTTTGTGTCTAGCATTTGCAGTAGCATGATGTCCTCAGGGTTCACCCAAGTGGCCGCAGATGTCAGAATCTCCTTCCTCTTCCCGGCTGAACAATGTTGTGTGGTTTGTGTAGACCACCTTTCATCTGTGCACTCTTTCTGTGGTGGGCCCTACAGCTGCTCTCTTCCTTCTCCTCCTGCTGCGGCTTCCTCTCCACCTGCTTCCAGCCATAGCCTGGCCTCTCCTTGCTCAGTGCCACAAGAACAGAGCTTTGCGGTTATGAACCACCTCCATAAGTGGGATTTCCCCAAGTTTATTAGAAGTAGTTCCAAATAAATATCTGCTTCAGGTAAGCTTTGGTGATGTCTATGAGAAAAGGACAGTGGCCCTATGGGTAGGGAGGCTCCCTGGCATCATGAAGTATTCTTTAAACCCTTATGCAAATCCCATGTGTGCAGATACCTGGGCAGGTGCTTTCTAAAAGAGGACTCGCTTTTTGAAGGCCACGTGCTTCTTTAATTTATAGAGGAAACAGCAAAATAGAGGACATTCGTAGCAGCTAAGGTTGTTTCTGTCATCTTGTGGGGTGGGAACCAAGAGCTGGATGAAAATGTGTCTGTCAGCTGCTGAATAAAGACACTGCTTGCTGAATTCACTTCAGTAGTGTGTGCTCAGGACAAAGTACAAGTCCGCTCCCACACTGCCTAATTGGGGTTCCTTGACACATGCCAATGGCATCGGCTTCTTGAAGGGGAGGCTGTGAAACTATACTCTTGATTTTGAGCATGACTTCATTTAGACACGTGCACTGACCCCATTCGTTAAAAGAATGACTAGATTTATCATCTGTGTTCTCTGAGGGGAGTGGCTACCTGGAATCAGCTAGCACGTAAAATTTAGAGGATAAAGTCAAATTATTACAGTGCTGACTTCCTTTGTGGGATTTATTAAACCTTTAACTGACAAATGACTGGATTGATGGGTGTGTTGCCTGTAACAGGATGTAGGGTGGTTTGGTAAGAAACATGGAGGTTGTTGATACAGAACGGTGGAGAGAGGCCCTCTGGCAGCTACTCTGTGCAGCCATTCCTTACTCACCTTCTTCCTTTGACTACCGCACTAGGGCCCTTGTCACAGTGTCTTGGAATTGCTCACATATACATGGGGTTTTCGGACTAGACCTTGTGTTCACTAAGGACAGTAGAGTCTGCATTGTTTTATTCCCAGCAGAGGGGCATTGTATAGTAATGAAAGGGCAAACGATTATCTGAAGCACTGCCCTGGGAACTTACCAGAGGAGAAAGGCAGCAGCCTTGCCACTTTACAGCTGAGGAATCGCTCCCCAATCATTTAGAATTCCCTCAGTCACTCAGCTCATCAGTGGGGGTGTAAGGCCCCTAGGACTCCAAACCTGGTTCTTCCCCCATCAAGACATGGCTTCCTTGTTTGTATGGGAAGACATCAAAAGTCCCCTGAAAGAATTAATAGCCAAAACTGCAATGAGATACCACTTCACATCCACTGAGGTGGCTAAGCTCAAAAAGATAGATGGTAACAAGTATTGATGAGGGTGTGAACAAATTGAAATCCTCCTAACTTCTGACTGGGATATAAATTGGTGCAGCTGCTTTGGGAAACTATTTGACTATTGCTCCGGAAGTTAAACAAAAAGTCACCACAGGACCACTCTTTGCTATGTATCCGAGAGAACTGAAAACAGATCTTCTGACAAAAAAAAAAAAAAAAAAAAAAAGTATAAAAGTGGTCTCGACAGCATCATTCGTAATAGCTAAAAAGCAGAAACAGCCCAAATGGCCATCAACTGATGAGTGCATAAATAAGTGTGATATGTTCATACTGTGGGATGTGATTGGGCAATAAAAAAGGAATGAAGTATTGATACATGAACCTTGAAGATACCACACAAAGTAGAAGCCAGATCACATACTTTATTATTCCTGTTAGATGAGATGTCAGAATAAGCAAATCTGTAGAGAAAATAGGATTAGTGGTTGCCAAGAGCTGGAGGTGGAGAATGGAGGCCATTGAAGGGGAATGAAGAACAACTGCTGATGACTTTGAGGTTTCTTTTTGAAGTAAGGAAAATTAGATTGTGGTGATGGTTGCACAAATCAGTAATAAACCATTGAAATGTATACCTTGTTGTTAGGTGCCATCGAGTCGGGTCCTACTCATAGGGACCCTATGTACAACAGAATGAAACACTCCCCAGTTCAGTGCCAGGCACACGATCTTATTTATGTTTAAGCCCATTGTTGCAGACACTGTGTCAATCCATCTGGTGGAGGATTTTCCTTTTCTTCATTGACCTGCCACTCTCCCAAACATGATGTCCTTCTCCAGGGACTGGTCTCTTCTGACTATATGTCCAAAATATGTAAGATGCAGTCTGGCCATCCTTGCTTCCAAGGAGCACTCTGGTTGTACTTCTTCTAGGACAGACTTGTTGGTTCTTTTGGCAATCCATGGTATATTCAATAATCATCTCCAGCACTGTAATTCAAAAGCATCAGTTCTTCTCCTGTCCCCTTGTTCAATATCCAGCTTTCACGACTATATGATGTGACTAAAAATACATTGACACGAGTCAGACACACCTTCATCTTCAATGTGACATCTTTACTTTTCAATACTTTAAAGAGATCTTTTGCCACAGCTTTCCCCCAAAGCAATGCATCTTTTGATTTCTTGACTGCTGCTTCCATAGGTGTTGATTGTAGAACCAAGCAAAGCAAAAATCACAGACAACTGCAATCTTTTCTCCATTCATTGTGAAGTTGCATACTGAGCCAGTTGGTTTGTGAATTATATCTCAACAAAGCTGTTGAAACAGTTACTGAACATCTTTGCCTGCCTCAACAGTCCTCACTAATAGTATTGAGTTGACTTTGTATGGTTAATTGACTCCACTATGTCCTTCCAGAACATTGTTTTGGTGTTCCCACTTCACCATGGGGGCTTGTAGGAATTCATCTATGAATGTTTAATGGTGGGAAGGAAGCATTACTAATTATCAGTGTCATATTGACCGTGTTCATTTTCACTCATCTTCATGTTCTCAAAGGCTCTGATGAATCTGCTCACGTGGCCTGTTATGTGGGCTCTTTAGAAACACATACCCTGCACCCTTCCTAGCAGGCACAGAGCCACAGCCTGAATGTGGTCCCATCATTCTAAAGCTTTGGGGACACTGAGAGCGCCAAGCAATGAGTCA
This sequence comes from Pedetes capensis, assembly GCA_007922755.1. NCBI lineage: Eukaryota > Metazoa > Chordata > Mammalia > Rodentia > Pedetidae > Pedetes > Pedetes capensis. The sequence goes on along the minus strand of VMDO01009248.1, from coordinate 26,983 downwards.
TGCAGATTGGCTGCTGCCATGTTCCTGTTTACACTCAGTCTCAGCAGACGTGGGGTGATGGATGCTCTTGCTTCTCATACTTTCTCTCCCCTACCTTAAGCCCTTAAAAATCCATATCCTCTTTCAGAATTTGACTACACCACCAGGAGCCTATGTATCTCCTTCCTGTCCCCTTTATTGATGAGAGGTCAAAGTCCCTGGCTACCAGCCTTTGGTTGTTCCCAAGTGCATGGAGTGTTCTGTCAATGGATTTCTCACTACTGGGACAATTAGCAGAGAAGCATGTCCCCAGTGGCCATTTAAGTAAATGTGGGTTTTTCAGAGATGATGTTGGCAACAGAGTTAAATTGCATTTTAAGAGGCTAACTCACAAAGGTCCAAAGTCTAGAATCCATAAGCATCTTGTTCATCCATTTAGAAGACACCCAACACTGCTTCAGGTCCTGGGTAGAGGCTGTCATGGTGCCTATGTGTGGACGCACACAGCAGAGAACAGAGGAGCTGCAGAGGTGCAAGGACAGCTGTGATACACGCAGTAAGGATAGAGAGATAGTCACTGCCAAGAAGAGTTGGTAGGAAAGCTCCCCTGCTGTCCCTGTCCCCCTCTGTAACCTCATTCCACGAGCTGCTGCTTCTGGTCACTGGGAATCCCTTAGTTTTCCATACTATTCACCACTATCTATTCAACTGGGTATTTAGAGGTATTGGGACGGGGTTCATTTTCTAGCACTATATTTAACAGTGCTTCTCTGCTATTCATAGAGTTTTCAGTGGCTAATTATTTTGGGAATTGGCTGCCAGGTACTTCTCCCTAGTCTGTCTTAGTCTGGAAACTCAGCTGAAACCTGTCCACCATGGGTGGCCCTGCTGGTATCTGAAATGCTGGTGGCATAGTTTTCAGCATCACAACAACACGCAAACCCCCACAGCATGACAAGCTGATAGACACACAGGGGATAAATTACATATGTTGTTGTTGTTAGGTGCCATCAAGTCAGTATCCTACTCATAGCAACCCTCATAGGGTTTTCAATGGCTGTTTCGGGATTGCCTTGGGAGTGGATTGCCAGGTCCTTCTCCCATTTTTGCAGTGCTGGGAATTGAACTCGGGACCTCAGAGACTGCAGTGCAGCGCTCTACCAACTGAGCTAAATCCCAGCCCAGAATATCTTGAGAAACCTTACAATTATCATGGGAGATTCAGTAAAAAAAAATGATGAGCCAATCCAGGGTCTAAAGTGATTGAAAGATGGAGAGATTTACATTTACTAAAACTTTTTCTTTGTTGCAGTCACTTAGGAGTTTCAATGTAGCCCTAGTCTAGACTCCAGTTTGTAAATTACATATACTGCACATAAAATACACTGTTAATTTTTCACAAGCTTGATTTATGTCACTTGTTGCTGTATATGTCCTTATGTGGATAGAAATTCGTTGCTCAGAGGAACGAGAGAGAGGTCGACCTCAAAGTAAACAGCCCAACTTTAATAGTTCGGGAAATAATTATAATAATAGCAACAATACCAAAGGATGGTAATAATGCCAACAGACTAGATTATTCATGTAATACTGATGACAATGTAAAAAGATATAGAAAAAACTATAGAAAAACTATTTTTTCATTCATGTTTCTACCCAAACACTTAAATCAAAATTGGGATGTACGTGTATAGATAAATATCCCTACAAAAAGACATGCAAGTAGAAAGAAGGCCATTGGTGTGGGGGGGGTTGGAGATGGGGGAGGAGGGGCACAAAAGGGTGAGGGGGAAGTTAGGTGAGGAATGTACAATGAAACATACATGGAAATGTCACAATGAAATACATGTCAGAATGAAACACATTGTGCATTAAAAATTTACAAAAAATTTAAAAAGTACCACCACCACCACCCCAAAAAAGAAGAAATTTGTTACTCAAAAGAAAACTAGGTGTCATCCAGGCCAGTGGTTTCCAAACTTGGCTCTGAAGGGAAAAATCCAGTCTTCCAGCTTCATTGTAGACCTGCTAGATCAGAGACCCACAGGGTGTAGCCAAAGAATGGGTGTTTTTAGAAACCTCTTCAGGAGGGCTGGGGAGGAGAAGGGAAGAGATTAGGGGCAGTTCTCCACGGAGGGGTGTGGGGGTGGAATAAAGCCAAGAGGTAGTAGTTGATTTAAACTGGCAATCACTGTTCTCTTTACTCTGCATGTGTTTGAAAATTTTCATAATAAAAAGATTTTTTAAGTTTCCCAGATGACCCTGGCAATCCACCAGGTTTGGGAAGTGCAATCCCCTTTTCTCACCAAGCAGGAGAGGACATGAAAGGGAAGGTTCCACCTCCTTCATGCGTAGGACCTAGAACATCTGTTTCTGCCTCACAGGCCTGAGCTCCTTACTCCACATTGCTACCTCAAATAATCCTTTTGCTGACCTGCTGAGAACATATAAGAGCACTAAGAAATCAAGTTTGTGTGACTCACCTGTTCGTTCGTTCTTTCTTTCTTTTTTTTTTTTTTTGAGAAAAAAAAAAAAGGAATTTTGTGAGATGTTTCTTCCTTCACAAATTTTCCTCTTTTAAGATGCATTTAAAACCATCCCCTTGAACTGCCGATAGCCACTGGTTCTTCAAACATACTTTGTGGTGCCTCTAGCTAGAAGGTGAGTCCTGTAATGAAAGTAAGAGTGAATGAGCAAGGAGGTAAAAGTGTTGAGCAGTGCAGGTGTATATCTACGTTAAGCAGTGTCTAATGAACAGAGGAGCCAAGTCCAAAGCAGTAAGGGGAGAGACCAGCTGCATTTGAGCTAAAACAATAGGACTGTGACATTGCCTGTTCCTAGTCATTAGTCAATCCCGTCAATCTGGCTTAACCTCCCAAAATTCTTTAACAAAATGTGCAGTTTAGTTGTATGTCATATAAATGCATCCCATTGATTTAGTCAGTCAGCCAGCTAGTTCAGTTAAAGATGTATCAGATTGTCTGAATGATTTGGCCAGAAGGCCCAAGAGTCAAAGGCAAGAGAGAAAGAGAAGGTATTGGTAGAATTACTAGGTCTTATGGTGACTCTATGTTCAGCATTTTGAGGAACTATCAAATAGTTTTTTAAAACAACTGCACCATTTTATAGTCCCATCCGCAACGTATGAAGATTGCAATTCCCCACATCCTTGCCAAAATGTATTCAATTACAAGTTGTCTTGATCCTACCCATCCTTGTAGATGTGAAGTAGCATCTCACTATGGTTCCAATTTGCATTTTCCTATGGCTAAATAATGTTGAACATTTTGTTCATGTGTTTAGTGATCTTCCCTGGAGACTGTCCATTCAAATTGTTGGCCTGATTTATATTTCAATTACATGTTGCTGTTAGGTTCCATCAAGGTGGGTCTGACTCATAGCAACCCTCATAGGGTTTCAATGGCTGATTATTTCAGGATAGCTTCAAGAGTGGATTGCCACATCCTTCTCCCATTCAGCATCACAGCAACATGCAAACCCCTATAGTATGACAAAGTGACAGACATGTGGGGTTAGATTATATATCTTACTGTTAAGTTGTAAGGGTACTTGTTTTATTGTCACTATGTTTGAGTAGAAACATGAATGAAAAAATAGCAAACATTTTAAATACCCAAGAGACATTATGAACAATTTGATTGACTTAGAGTTCCATGTTACCTAATTTTAGGAATCATTCTGGTAGTGGGAGAAATTTGACATTGATAATATATTTATTCTACACATATTCTATATATGTCCTATTTTTATAAATATAGCACATCCGTAGAATCCTGAATCTTTTTATAGCCTGTTAGCATAAATGCTAGGCCTATTAAGGAAGGACTGAGTTAATGGAAATAACTGTTTTTTGTTGAGAACATTCTGACATTTGTGAATTTCTCATGTTACATAAATTCTGAATTCATATGTGCAATTAAAATATTTCAATGATTCTTTTTGAGTTTTTTTTCTTTAGCTAAGTTGTATGAAAACTCAACAGATAAATATTTCATTTGTGGTAATTGTGAATTTTTCAAGAGAAGAAAACCTTTTTTTCTTGCAGACAGTTGAAGGAAATTATCTTTTCTGTTTTTAAATTATCATAATTAGGTTTCTCTGTCACAGACTTATAAAACTATGGAGTGTGTATAAAGTCATGTTTATTCATTTGATATTCTGAACATAAGTATACTAAACTTGATTATGTTAATTTCAGAAGAATAGTACATTAAGCTTAGAATTAGGCAAATCCATGCAAGTTACAATTGTGTATAAGGACTGCTTATGTTTCCAGGATAACCTCAGATCTTACCCCCAGTTCTAATTAGCAACTGTTTATTGGCATATCTGATATGAAATAGCTGACTTTTCTCACCTCTGAAACTAGTGTATCATCGACAGATGAAATGGAGCATTGGCCATTAATTAGAGTTCTCAGCCAGAATCCTCGAGCCTGAGGTAGGCTTATGAGAGTGGAGTCAGAGACAGCCCAGCAGTGATTCTGAGCCACAAAACTGGAGGTCAAATGCTTAACGATCTGTATAAGAGAGATGATTCTTTTCAAATGCAGAAAAGTGGATCTCAGTATCATAAATATTTTCATTAGCCAGTGCTCTTTGGAACTCTAAATCTATTAATTTCCTAGAGCTGCTATAGCAAGTTCCCACATACTGATAGCTTGAAAGAGCAGAATTTTACTTTTTCACATTTGTAAGGCTGCTCTTGTTATTAGGTGCCATCTAGTAGAGTCCGACGCATAGACTCTGTATACAACAGATGAAACATTACCGAACACTATGCCATGCTCAGCACTATTGTCAGTGATTCTCTGCCATTCATAGAGTTTTCAATGGATGATTGTTTTTTGAGAGTGGCCAGCCAGGTCCTCTTCCCAAGCCTATAGCACCTGTTGTTCCCAGGAAGTCTCCCATCCAAATACTGACCAGGTGGGATTCTGCTTAGCTTCCAAGATCTGAGGAGATTAGATGCCACGGGTCTATCGCTGGGCTGCAGGTATTTCTGAGGCTTGTTGTTGTTAGGTGCCTTCAAGTTGGGTCTGATTCATAGTGACCCTGTGTACAAAAGAACAAAGTACTCCCCGATTCTGTGCCAGGTACATAACCTTTTTTACGTTTAAGTCTATTGTTGCAGTCACTGTGTCAATCCACCTAGTTGAGGGGTTTCTTTTTTTTTCTTTTGTTCTTTTTCTCTTTTTTTTTTTTTTTTTTT
>VMDO01009248.1:0-21672 GCA_007922755.1 Pedetes capensis | reverse complement strand
ATGCAGTCTAGCCATCCTAGCTTACAAGAACACTCTGGTTGCTCTTCTTTCAGGACAGATTTGTTCGTTCTTTTTGCAGTCCATGGTATATATAGTATTCATCTCCAGCACCATAACCATACTTCATGTGCATCAATTCTCCTGTCTCCCTTATTCAATGTCCAATTTCCACAACCATATGATGCAACTGAAATTACCATGGCATGAGTCAGGCATACCTTCATGTTCAGTGTGACATCTTTACAGACTTTGAAGAGGTCTTTTGCAACAGCTTTTCCAAATGCCATGCATCTTTTGATTTCTTGACTGTTGCTTCCATGGATTATAGAACCAAGTAAAGAAAAATCTTAGACAACCTCAGTCTTTCCTCCATTTATCAGGAAGCTGCCTACTGAGCCAAGTGTAAGGATTTTCATTTTGCTAATGTTGAGGCAGAATCCATATTGAACGCTGTGTTCTTTGATCTTCATCAGTAAATATTTCAGGTCATCTTCACTTTCAGCAGGCAGAGTTGTGTCATCTGTATAACACAGGTTGCCAATGAGTGTTCCTCCTATTCTGATGCCCTGTTCTTCATCATAAAGTACAGCTTCTGGGATTATTTGCTCAGCACAGAGACTGAAGAGGGACAGTGAAAGGATGCAGCCCTGACATATACCTTTCTTGACTTTAAACCATGCAGTGTTTCCTTGTTCTGTTCGAATGACTGCCTCCTGGTCCATGTACAGATTTCTCATGAGTACAATTAAGTGCTCTGGTATTCCCATTCTTCACAATGTTATCCATAATTTATTGTGACCCACACAATCAAATGCCTTTGTATAGTCAGTAAAACATAGATAGATATCTTTCTGATATTCTCTGCTTTTGGTTAATATCATCAGCATTGACATCAGCAATGATGTCAATGGTTCTATGCCCTTTTCTGAATCCATACTGCGGGTGCTTGTGTGTTGCTGTGATGCTGAAAGCTATGCCACTGGTATTATAGATACCAGCAGGGTCACCCATGGTGGAGAGGTTTCAGCTGAGCTACCAGACTAGGACAGATTAGGGAGAAGGACATGGCTAACCTACTCTTGAAATAATTAGCCATTGGAAACCCTAGTGCCAGAAAATGAAACCCCCAGGTTAGAAGGCACTCAAAAGATGCCTGTGGAAGAGTTGCTTCCTCAAAGTAGAGTCTACCTTAAAAATGCAAAGGGAGTAAAGCTCCAGGGACCTCCATTTGCTGATGTGACTTGACTCAAAATAAGAAGGAGCAACTGTAAACCTCCATTAATAACTGGATTGTGGAATGTATACAGTATGAATCTAGGAAAATTAGAAATCATCAAAACAGAAATGGAGCACATGAACATCAACATTCTTGGCATCAGTGAACTAAAATGGACCAGTAGGGGCCCTTTTGAATCAGATAATCAAATGATCTACTATGCTGGGGATGACAGATTAAAGAGAAATGGGGTTGCATTTATCATCAAAAAGACATCTCAAGGTCTGTCCTGAAGTACAATGCTGCCAGTGATAGAATAATATCCATATGCCTACAAGGAAGGCCTCTTAATATGACTATTATTCAAACTTATGTACCCACCAAGAAGACTACAAATGAAGACAGGGAAGATTTTTACCAGCTTCTGCATTCTGAAATAGATTGAACATGCATCCAGTATATACTGATAATTACTGGAGACTGGAATGCAAAAGTTGGAAACAAGGCAACTCAGTAGTTGGAAAATATGGCCTTCCTGACAGAAACTATGCTGGAGATCACATGATAGCATTTTGTCAAACCAATGACCTTTTCATTGCAAATACATTTTTTTCATCAACATAAACAGCAACTATACAGGAGGAGGACTTGGCTGTCCACTCCCAAAGCAATCTCAAAACAATTAGCCATTGAAAACCTATGAGGATCACTGAGTCAGATGCAATGACACCTATCAACAACAACAACAACATACACATGGAAGTCACAAGTGAATGTACAGGAACAAAATTGACTACATTTGTGGAAAGAGATGATAGACAAGCTCAACATCAAAAGTCAGAACAAGACCAAATGCTAATAGTAGATCAGATCAACTGCCCATATGCAGGTTCAAACTGAAACTGAAGAAAATTAGAACAAGTGTACAAGAGCCAAGGTATGACCTTGAGTATATACCACCTGAATTCAGAGACCACCTCAAGAACAGGTTTGATGCATTAGACACTAATGATAGAAGACCAGACAAGTTGTGGTATGACATCAAAGATATCTGAGGCTAGAAGTTTAAAAGGTATTGGCAGGGGTTTGATCCCTTGAGAGACTGCCCAGGAGGAGCCTTCCTACTCTAGATTTTGGTGACCCCAGCAATACTCAACATTCCTTGGCTCATGGCACCATCACTACAATTTCTGTCCCTATCTTTGTGTGTTCTTCTTCTCAGTGTGCGTTCGTGTGTGTCCTCTCCTCTTCCTATGAGTGCAGCAGCAGTAATCCACCTGGATCCAATATGACCTCATCTGAATTGCATCTGCAGACTCTCTTTCTCAATAGGTTACATTCTGAAATTCCAGTGGACATGAATTTGGGGGGCAGAGATAATATTATTCATCCTAGTACATGAACTGAACTTAGCCACTTCATTTTTCAGGTGCAACTTTTATATTTTTCTTTTCTTTTTACTTTTCCTTCTTTTTGTTTTCTTTTCCTTCCTTCCTCCCATCCATGCCCCCCCCCCACACACACACTTTCTTTCATGATATTCGGGGTTGGACCTATGGCCTTTCACATACTTTGCTAGTGCTCTACCATTGGGCTACTCCCCAGCCCAATTTTTATTTTTTACTTTTTATTTTGAGTCAAGATCTTGCTAAGTTACCAGGCTGCCTCTGGCCACAAACTCAGGATCCTCTAACTCCTTCTCCCGCCCTGCTGAGATTACAGGTATGTACCACCACTCCCAGTCTGAGCACAACATGTTTAAATGATTAAATCATTCCATGTATATTAAACACATCTCAAAAAATTGAGGGATTATGTTTGTAGGTTTCAGGAGGGGCTTCTGAAAAATCCAAATAGAAATTGTTTTCAAAGTGCCTGCTGGGATTTAGCTCAGTTGGTAGAGCACTGTGCTGCAGTCTCTGAGGTCCCGAGTTCAATTCCCAGCACTGCAAAAATGGGAGAATGACCTGGCAATCCACTCCCAAGGCAATCCTGAAACAGTCAGCCATTGAAAACCCTATGAGGGTCACTATGAGTCAGAGACCTACTGGACAGCACCTAACAACAACAACATATACACTAGGCACTGTTACATGTATCCTTTTAATTCTCATGTAATTGCAATTTGCTAGTTTTGTTACAGATTTCTTTAAAATGTTACCATATCCTACCTGTTACCATACCTTTGTCTATCTCATGCCAAATATGTAACTCTTCCTTGGGCACTGAACAGCTAATGTGCAGGCCTTAAACTACATGAACCTCAGTTTTCCCATCTGTGAAAGTGGGCCAGTAATTTAGTTACTTTACAACACTGTGGTTACTAATAAATAATATGTCCAATACTAATAGTTCCACAAATGGCAATTCCTTTTGTTTTTGTTTTTGTTTTTTTTTGTTGTTGTTTTGTTTTGTTTTGTTTTGTTTGTGCTGACAGCTGAAATCAGGATTTTGTACATACTAGGCAAACACCCTACCACTAAGCTATATCCCTAGCCCTCAATTTCTTTTTTTGGAGGGTGAGGAAATGGTAACAGGGTCTGGCCTTGAACTCATGATCCTTCTTCCATGCCCTCCTGAGTGCTTGCGTTATGGGCATGTTCCCCTGGGCCCAGCTCTCAATTCACTTCTTATGCCTTCTGTTATTTTTTAAAGCTCCTTTGGTGGTGTGCACCTGTTTCTTGTTATTACAGCCAGTGAAGATATTATTATGCATGGGAATATCAGTTAAGAATTGTATGCATTATATGTTGCTGTTAGGCGCTGTTGAGTTAAATCCAAATATAGAGACCCCATGTACAAGAATGAAGCACTATCTAACATTGTGCCAGGCACATGATGTTTTTATGTTTGAGCCCATTGTTGCAGCCACTATGTTTTCTCATTTTCAGCTGTGCCACATCAGCAAAAGGAGGTCCTAGGGGTATTACTCCATTCCTGTCATTAAGGTTAACTCTACTTTGAGGAGGCAACTCTTCCCCAGTTGTTTCTTGAATGTTCTCCAGCCGGGACACTATAGTTTTCTGGCACTGTATTTGACAGTGCTACTGTGCTATTCATACGGTTATCAATGGCTAATTATTTCAGGAGTGGTCTGGTGGGTCCTTCTCCCTAATCTGTCTTAGTCTGGAAGCTCAGCTGAAACCTGTCCAGTATGGGTGGCCCTGCTGGTATCTGAAACACTGGTGGCATAGCTTTCAGCATCACAGCAACACCAAGCCCCCACATTACAACAATTGACAGACACATGGGGGTGCATTATATATAGTATCAAAATTCCAAATAACAGCTTAAAGAAAAGTGCATGGAGGGACTATGCCAGGGTTCATGGAGCAGCTCCACATCATCAGGAACAAATCTTCTGTCTGTCTCTTTTCCCACCTGAGTCCATGACTTCCATGCACAGTCAGCCCTGGGCAAAAATGACTGCTAAATCTCCAGGAATAGTGGCACACACCTGTAATCCTAACAACATGGGAGGCAGAGTCAGGATGATTGCAGGTTCAAGACCAGAGGCAGCTTGCATAACTTAGGGAGATCCTGTCTCAAAATTAAAAATTAAAAAAGGGGCTGGGAGTACAGCTCAGTGGTACAGTACTTGCAAAGTATGTATAAGGTCCTAGGTTCAGCACCCTCAGCACTGAAAGAAAAGAAAAGAAAGGAAAAGAAAAGAAAAGGAAAGAGAAGAAAGAAAGACTGTTAAAGCCAGGCACTATAGTTGTTGTTGTTGTTGTTGTTGTTGTAGTTGTTAGGTGCCGTGGAGTCGGTATCCGACTCATAGTGACCCTACATACAACAGGGGAAACACTATTGTCAGTGCTTCTCTGCTGTTCATGGGGTTTTCAATGGCAGATTGATTTTTGGGAGTGGGTTGCCGGGTCGTCTCCCAAGCCTACAGCACCTGGTGTTCCCAGACAGTCTCCCATCCAAGTACTAACCAAGCCTGACCCTGCTTAGCTTCTGAGATCTGATGGGATCAGATGCTGCAGGCAAGGCACTATAGTACATACCTATAATCCCACTGATTGGGAGACAAGGCAGGAGCATCATGAATTCAAGTCTACAGGCAGCCTGAGCAATTTAGGAGACAGGAGACAGTCTTACCCAGGGCCTAGTCTGTGTGAGACCCTGCGTTCAACCCCCAGTGCTGGGGGGAAAGAAAGCCCATTACAGCACCATGCCTCATGTTTGTGTTATCTGCTCCAGGCATCTAGAAGGAAGAGAGGAGCCCCTCCCCCATCTGAGTGACCTCCCTTGCAGCTTTTCAGGAAGCTTTCACATGACAGTTCCATTTAAGTTACCAATTTCTGACCTCAAACTAGGTCCTTTTTCCCTCTCTGAATTGTGGAACCAATCATAAGACAAGTGCCAATTGAGCAAGTGAAGGCTTTTATTCTATATCAGGTCTAAGGGAAATGAAATGGAAGCCCACAAATCAAATCCTCTACCTGTTGGGTGTCTCAAGGTTATAGATGCAGGGTAAAAGAAAGAAGAGGGAGGAATATTCATATTTTTCTGGGAATGAGTGGAGATTTTCTAGGAAAACAAGACACCTCTCTTCACCCCTTTTATGGTTTTTTGTTGTTGTTGTCATGGTCAAATAGTCATATGTCATAGAGCTGGGGTCAGGGAGGTGTCCTTCTGCATGCTAAAGGAATTATAATGCAGTTGGAAGCTATCTGGGGGTCACTGTGACAGCTGTCTTAGATCCAATCAGTTTTGGCCAGCCCACTTAAAGAGGAAGGATTTCTTGTGTAAGGGCAACCTGTTGTAAAATAAGCAAGGTCAGGAGTCGGATAGAAATTCAGCTGGGTGGCCTAGGCAGTGTAAGATTAGGGTGGGGTCACGTTTCATTTGCCCCAGGACCACACTTGACTCTGAGGGAAAGAAATGTTTTCTTTCCCTTTGGGTGTCAGTGTGCCCAGCTAAAATAAGGGTTCTCTAAGGAAGCGGGTGAGTAGATGTTGATGTAAGTGACCAGCATTGTCTGCCATAATGGGGTTGCATTTCCTGATGCTCTGCAGACAGTGCTGTGGGATTGAGGGTCTGGACTGGGAAGTGAGCCATATATGTACAGACCCTGTTTCTTGGATAAAAACAGTTGGCTGTAGAACAACAGCATTGCAAATGATTTTTGAAACAACTCGTTTATGCATAGAGACCAGTCTATCCTCCAAGCATGAAAGAAGATGAATCATTTACATCTCCGTTTGGATCACCTCCTGCTATTAGCTGGTGGTCCTTCTGGACTTGTGTGTGTACCAGGAGGGTGATGGGAAGCTTGGCCAGAGGTGCTCCACATGCCTGGGAACCAGTTTTCACAACCTATGGGGAGAGCATTCCATTGGGAGTTGTGGCCATGGGTCAGCTGGGGATTCATTGAATTCTCTTCTCTCATGTCATGTTGGGGGGCTAAGATTTAGCTCAGTTGGTAGAGCACCACCCTATAGTCTCTGAGGTCCTGGGTTCGATTCCCAGAACAGCAAAAATGGGAGAAAGATGTGGCAGTCCACTCCCAAGGCATTCCCAAAAAACAATCAGCCATTGAAAACCCTATGAGGGTCACTATGTGTTGGGCATGACTCTACGGCACCTAACAACAACAACAACAACAACAACATGTTGGCTGCCCCCACAACCCACCACCCCACATACACAGCACCCTGTGTGGTAGGACAATGAGTGGAGCTCCTGTGCCCCTTTAAGCTGCTTGGACTCAAACATTCGATGCTTAACTGATGGACCTAGCACTCTGGTAAATTGCTCAGTGCCTTGCTGGGCATTTTGTTGTGTGAGGTATTTGGCGATAAGGCATATCATTACTTGGAATCCTAATGTCAGGTGGCAGGGAAAAAGACTTATCTTTTCTACAATTCAGAGCCTTTCCTGAGGACCCACTTGGAGATTCTGGCTGGACCTTAGAACATTGCTACAAGACTTGGTAAATGTCCATGGATGCCTGTTTTGTTGTTGTGAGGTGCTGTCAAGTCAGTGCCCGACTCATAGCGACCGTATGTACAACAGACAAAACAGTATTGTCAGTTCTTCTCTGCTATTCATAGGGTCTTCGATGGCTGGTTGATTTTTGAGAGTGGGCTGCCAGGTCCTTCTCCCAAGCCTACAGCACCTGGTATTGCCAGGTGGTCTCCTATCCAAGTACTAACCAGGCCCGACCCTCCGTAGCTTCCAAGATCTGAAGAGACTGGATGACACAGTGGTATGGCTGCAGGCACATGCTACTTTTAGGGAGAATGAAATGAAAAAAAAAATACACACACACACACACACACAAACACACACACACAGTGAGAGGGAAGGAGAGAGGGAGAAATCTACATATCATGTGGAATTAGTTTACCACATTTCAAGTGGCTCTATGGGTCCTTCCGCCCCCACTCCCACACCAAGGCGGAGCATGGTATATTTAGCCACAAGATTTGGATTCTGGTTCTGCCTTGACACCAAATAACTGAATGTCTGAGAGCAAGTCCTTCCTGGAATGTAAAATGTGCGAGGTATGATGACGAGGCCCTGTGGAGCACTGTGTTCTGCCTCTTCGTCCATGCATTCATTCAGTTCACATCGCAGGTGTCTGGAGCATGTCTCACTAGGCGGAGAAAACATGAAGTGACTAAGGCTGGTTTCTTTACTTCTGGGAATCAAACAAAGACTGAGCCTGGAGCTTCACGCACAGGCAGGTCTGTCCCCGGCTCCGAAAGCCTTTTACCGAGGTGATGGAGGCTACCTGAGGCAGTCTACATTTTCCTGAGACAGATTTGCTCTTAGTCTTCATCCCAATAAATTAATTAGGCTGGTGATGTTAAGTACCACAAGACCTTATTCCACAGGGATCCAACTGGGCAAAAAGTAGCAGAGGGGCTGCAAGGTCAGGGGGTGAGGAGGCAGGGAGGCCTGAGTGGGGCTGGGGGCCAGGAAGAAGCTCTCAAGGGCAATGGGAGGCTGCCAGAGACCGCAAGGGTAGGCCATGGTCAGCTTCTCGGTGGGAGCAAGTGTTCTAGCTCTCCCACAACTCTCTTGCTGGTTGAGAAAGACAGGGGTATAGGGACTGAACGGCTCAAAAGATTAAAAATAAGTAAGTCTGTTCCTCCTTTATAATTCTGATGGGCTGAGCATTTATAAAATGCGGTCTCTGGAAAAGTGACAGGAAGTGCATTACAACATGCCGCTCTCCGTCTTTGCCTGACGAAAAACCCAGGAGCCCGAGATCAAAGGAGGCAGATGTTCAGGGGCCTGTTTCATCTCTGGGCCAGGTGGAGATAGGGCAATGAGGCTGGCTTTTCAAAATGGAATCTCTGGTCAGTTACACGTCTCCGGCCCCCATGCGTAGGGCTTGTCCTTTTCGTGTGTTCAATGCGGTTTCACGGCCTTTCCCTTTCCTGCTTCCTTGGCTGGGTTTGAAGCTACAGTTTGTTCTTCTAAGGGGCCATCGCCCGTCAGCCGCCAGCTGTCTCCTGCCATTATCTGACTTACAGCAGCTTCATTGATATCAAAGGAGGAGAATTATAGGACCATTGAGATCAAACAGAGAGCAAATTTGATGATGAACCAAGGGAAACGGGCCAAGGTTTGTCCCTAATGGGCCTGTTCCATCCATTTGGGTGAATTATGCATGGGGTGACTTGGAGGCGCCAGCACAAGCTGATCTGCCTCCAGCTGTGGAAACCCAGATCCAAAAATGGGAGGGACGGAAGGCAGCTGCCTAACTGTGGCCACAAGGGGGCGTTTCGTTTACCCTGACTTTTTCCTTTTTTTTTTTTTTTTTTTTTTTTTTTTTTTTTTTTTGTGGTACTGGGGGTTGATCCTGGGGCCTCACGCCTGCATGCTTTACAAGTGCTGGACCACTGAGCTGCACCCCCAGCCCTTTTATTTTTTTCTCTACTTTCTGAGACAGGGTCTCGCTAAGTTACATAGACTTCCTCTGGTCTCGAACTTGCAATCCTCCTGGCTCCGCCTCCCAAGCCGCTGGGATTACAGAGATGCGCCACCACGCCCAGCTCTACCCTGACTTTTTAAAAACTGTACTGAAATTGGGTCAGCGCCCCATGGAACTGTTCACTGACCACCAGGCCCTCCTTTGTAAAGTCCTCTTTATAAACAGACAGACTACTTGGAACTAAAGCATTTTTATCATTGCCTAGGACAATAAGAACTTCTTATGTCATAAGGAGAGATAAGCTGTCATTGTTTTGAAACAATACTGAGATTCTGTCAGGCTAAGAAGCAGCAGGGTGAGTTCTTAAGACCTTTCTGGAGCCAGAAACACATTGTTTCATGAAGGTTTAATTGGCCCTACATGGTCTCTTATTTGAGTAGGGTCAGAGGGAGCAGTCACCACATTAATTTTTAAGAGGATTGTAACCTCATTATGTGAGTACACATTTGAAAGAGTTGTATCCTGGAGAAGTTGAGATGGCCTCCATTCAAATTAGCCATTCATTCATGTATTCATTCACTCATTCATTTTTCTCTAAGTGTGTATGTACAATCTTTACTCCGCCTCTACTCTGTATGTATACAAATTACAAGTATTTCATAGATAGATAATTTTGGAGACAATTATTACTTTTTTTGAGCAATACTGGGGGTTGAACCCAGAGCCTTGCACTTGCATGCTTTGCAAGTGCTATACCACTGAGCTACACCCCCAGCCCATTTTTTTTAGTTTCTTTGAGACAGGGTCTCACTAAATTACACAGACTGCCTCTGGTCTCGAACTTGCAATCCTCCTGCCTCTGCCTCCCAAGCTGCTGGGATTACAGGCATGCGCCACCATGCCTGGCTTATTATTGCTTTTTTAAAGTCACAATTTAAAGTCATCATTTCAAAACTTATACTTTTTAAAGTTATAACTTATGTTAATACCCGGCACAGTTTTGAGAATTTTCTATGGCTCTCAAAGATAAATAGCAGGCATGAAGTCACAAGGAGGGACAGTATATAAGACTTTGCACATGGATTTTAATGAAGAGTCTGTGACTGAAGTGGTCAGTATTCTGGGACATACCTTCTGTACTACATGCCTACATCAGGCAGGGATAGGCTAGGCTTAGACATAGACCTTCCGTGAATGTCTGAAGAGGAGAATTACAGTGAGGGTGACGATGGCTGACTTTGTCGGGCATCATTGCTCCTGCTACCTCTTCTTTTCCCCTCCCATCCATCCATCCATTCATCCATCTTTCTATCCATCCACCCATCTGTCTACCCATCCATCTTCACAGTTCTCCTTTATTAATCCATGGGACCTTTATCTTTCCCTGAGAAATAAGGAAGGAGCAGGGAACCCGTATGAGTGATGTTGATCCTACTGAGCATAATCGGCTCCAAATATCACATACCCTTCCTTCACGAACCGAGAAAGTAAGGCTTATAGATGAAAAAATGAAATCTCATAGTCTCAGCAGTTTCCGCAGGTAGTCTACATCAGCTGGAGAACCTCGAGTCAGGAAAATAGTTTTGGAAAATGGCAAAAGTAATGGTTCTTCACTGAGTCTCTCTCATGAACTGTCCATTATGGAAGTCAGCTCTGGTTATAAAAGGAAACACACTGGACTCTTTCCCCTTGCTCTCTTTCCCTTCCTCTGAGTGAACTGTTCCAGATTGCTCTGTGATTCTGGCAGGTACCACCCCTCTAAGTGACTATAGGTTTGGGGCAGCCCTAAACTGTGGGTGTAGACAGAAGCATTGGGAGCTTTTACCAGTGAAAGCAATAGCTGACTCCCTCTAAGTAGGGCTGTTGGTTTTTTGCCCTGGGAGGAACTGGCATTTAGATGCCTGGCACTTTCACATGGCCTATTTTCCCCATGGGAAGTTGTAAAAAATACCCATTAAGGCTGGTTTGTATATGCAGCAGAAGGGCATAATATGCCCCTCCAATGAATATCATTATCTCCATCTCTGAAATGAAGGCCTGTGAGGGATGGCACAGTGTGAATTCCTTGGAGCCACAGGCTTTGGCAGAGCTCAACTGTGTTGAAACCAATCCCTTCCCACTCCCCACTCAGGGTCTCAAGGCAAAACCTCATTTAGCAGATGTTTGAAGAGGTTTATTGCCATCTCATTTAAGCCTCTGAAAGGGAGGGAAGGAGAAAGTAAAGTGTGGTGTGAAGCAGCCTGTGTGAGGTCAGCGGATGATTCTTTCTCCCCCTTTCTTTGCCCTGCTAGCCCATGGTGAGTGTTAAAGTAATGCTGGAGGCTAGACCGGAATGCTGGTGGTTATTACTTAGCAATAACCCAAAACATCTAGGAAAGCAGGCATTTTTAGGTAATTAAAGAGAAAAAGAACCCACAACTCTCAAGTCAGCCATCCTGACTGTCATATGTTCCTTTTAGTGACCACAATGGGGTCACAGATAACACAGATCCATAAACACATGTTCCATGCAGAATAGATTTTGCAGCTATCTAAAAATTGTCCATTCTGCTGCTTTCTAACAGTAAAAACTCAATGAAATGGATGAAATCTTTAAAGGTCTCAGCCAGCCACTGGATAGTCTCTTTTAACTGGTGCCTTTTTGTTTGTTTGTTTGTTTGTTTGTTTGTTTGTTTGAGATTATGAAAAATCCAGCTGTTTATGATAGTTGCCAAAAGGTTCCATTTCCAAAGATGAATTAGGATTGTCTCTGGTCAGAAAATGGCTGGTTCACCTCCAGGTAAGCAGAGGAAAAGGGCAAGTCAGGAAGTACCTATAATAGGACCATACCCCTCTTCTAGAAGCACCTGGCAGAGTTGCATTGAGATCTGCTTGGTCAGAGCAATGTCCTACGGCCCTGTGGCTATAAGAGAATCTGAGAAGTGTATTTTGTCACCTGAACCTGTTTTTATTCCAATAAAAATCAGAATCTATCTATCAGGGGAAAAGAGGAATGGATTTTTTTTCAGCCTGTGCTGTGGGAGGGGATTCAGGTCCAGTGTCAGAGCAAGTGCCTCTTCAATGGCCCTGTTGACACCACAAATGGTTTATGTCCTGTCCAGACAGCTCACTGATGGCAGGCCCCAGGAAGTGTACAAACATTTACTGCCCCAGGAGAGCCGAAAGTTCTGCCCAACCTCTTTCTTAATTATTCTGTGCATGTTTTGTGAGGGAAAATAGATCTATCTTGCATCTAACAAAATAGCCTTGAGGCTTGGAATACATTTTTTCATAGAGCATCTGAAAATAACTCAGCTCTGAAGTTCCATGATGAAGTTGTCCTCTGGCAATAAGGTAAAAATAAGTCTTTATCCATGATCAGCACAAGTTTAGCCAGACTCTTTCAGTGACTTAGTTCTCACATATTCTGCCAACCAGTATTAACCCCTTCAGAGGAATTGACCATTCTGTGGAGACGTCGCAGGCTGACCTTGATGTTTATCCAGAAGAGAGGCTCTCCTGTATTCCTGAGAGCTTGGATCAGCTGAGCTGTTCTAGTGAATGAAATCTTGGAACTTCAGGGACCCACCAGAACCAACCTAAGAGAATGGCTGGGTGTTTGAGTTGCATTAAAATGACATTTTCTTGTAACTGCTGTAATACTTAGAATCCAGGGGTGTCTTCACATTTCCATTGGAAGTTAATCAATGTCATGATTTCGTCCATTGAAGCATTTAAAAATGTAATTATTTCTTCTCTGAAGACCTGCAAACCCCATTTCTTCCTATTTTTGTGCTGCAAGACATACTTTGCTCCAAGTTTATTATTGTATAACCTATTACAATCAATTAAATCCTACCATCTGTTTGATCTCTTAGTATTCAACAGGAGGACCATTGAAGCTAGATTTATTTACTAGCTTCATTGAAGCTAGATTTATTTACAGAGCCCTTACAAAGCTCTTGGAGTGGGAGTTAAGAAAGAAAATATTATTTAAAATATATACTTCATTGATGGACTAAAGTTCAGTTTTCAGGGCAGATACCTGTCATGGACAAGACATTTTCTTTGAAAATATCACAGAAACCTTGGAGAATAGCAGGTAAAGACAGGATCTAGTATCCTTTGTAGGTACATGAAGATTCCAGATGTGATCAGGAAAATCTCATTGGAAGCCATGCATTTGGATGTGTCAAAATAACTTGTGATTCTCGGATGCATTTGCTGTGTTGAAACTTAGCAAGGTTTTGCAACTAAATTCAGAGGGTCAACATTAGGAAAAGGGTCTTAAAAATAAGTAGAGTAGTAATCACAATACACAGTAGCCTTCCTGCAGACCCCTCATGAATACTGAGTTGTTCATAGTTAATTGCATGCACACAATAGCCATCTCCAGATGTGATCTGAGAAATGAGATTAACGATAACAGAG
The DNA here is from genome assembly GCA_007922755.1 of Pedetes capensis. Lineage (NCBI taxonomy): Eukaryota > Metazoa > Chordata > Mammalia > Rodentia > Pedetidae > Pedetes > Pedetes capensis. The sequence goes on along the minus strand of VMDO01009248.1, from coordinate 8,152 downwards.
GAAAGCAGATTACAAACAGTTATATTTACAACCGAAATTTTACCCCAGTGGAGCAGATGGAAGCCCCAGAAGATGGCTCACTTCATTTAATCTGAGATCAAGAACATAGTAACAGTATAACAAAGAACTTTAAAGTGAATTGTAATAGCATTTGACCTGTGGTGTTTACCTTTCCTTGTGTTGTTAATAGGTGCCATTGAGTCAGATCTGACTCATGCCTTTCCTTAGGATTATGCTTCTCATTTTAATTGTGGGAAACCGACATTCCCCAGAAAATAAAATATCAGAGTAACACTAGTCAAGTGATTAGCTCAGTAAACTCAAGGACACTGATCTTCCCCAGGAAAGTATTAATGTGCTAAAAAAGAAAACAATACAAACAGAAAAGTGTACCAGAGGCTTCATGGCAAACCCAGCCTTCTCTTTCCATTTCCTTCCCATTTCTCTTCCCTACCTTCTACTAGTAGAAAAGCCTCACCACTTCCCATTTCTTTGCATCAGAAGACTGATGTCATCACTTGTCAGATAAAAAGTTCTAGAATTTTGCTAAACAGCTTGCAGTATAACTATTCCTTGGCTATTCCATCCCTCATTATTGAACTCAACCAGATAACATTTTGCCTCCATGTGCAATAGGATTCATCATGGACCATCTGAAAATAATGCAGCTCAGAAGTTCCATGATGAAGTCATCCTCTGGCAGTAGGGTAGTAGGGTATGTCTTTCCAAAAAAGATAGGTATACACGAATAGGTGAGGGATCTGTTATAAGTCCTCTGGGAGTGAATTTGCAGTCATTTCATTTCATGGCACATTAGCCGGGAGATAATGGATTGAAAGCTACAGCTTGGGTTAAGCATCACTTATCATGATCTTCAGCAAGCATGTACTAAGTTCCCAAAAAGTCTGAGATATACATTCTCTGATCTTCAAGAGCCTATAGCCCGTTGGGAGGGAATACAGGGTTTATTCATTCCACAGATGTTTGTGAAGAACCCTCTTTCTGTGAAGGCCCTCTTCTAGGGAGTGGAGGTTCAGCTGGAAACAAGCAGACAAGGTCTCTTTTCCTCATGGAATTTGCATCCTAAAGAAAAAATGCAGAATTTAAACAAGTAAAAATGGGATAAGAACAATAATTTCAGGTTAATTGATGTGAAGAAATAAATTAAGATACTGCTTTACAGATGATCTGGAAGGCTCCCTAGACCAGAGAGTCAGGGAAAACCTTTGGAGGGATGAGAGTGACAGCTGAGTCAAGTCCCAATGACAAACTAGGCATCCTTTGGAAGAGGTGGGATGCCTGGTTCTAGGCAGACCAACTGACAGCAAGTGCAAAGGTCCTGAGGTGGGGACAGATGAAGGATACATTCAGAAAACAACATAGAACTTTTATAAATGTTTAGAAAATGGTAGAGGTGGTAAGTCTAGGCTACAGAATAAAAACAAAGAAACTGGACAGAGATAGTAAGAGAAGGCCTCAGGAAGGAAGCAGCCTGGAGAGAGGGACTTTGGGGGCATGTTTAGAACCCGTACTGAGAAGAGATCAGGGGGAAAGGGAGAAGGGCTTTCCCAGTTTGGTGGAGGTGGGCTGCTGTGCACTAAAACACCAAGGCAAGTGTGTAGGGAGGCTTATGGTAGGTAAGGAGGTTAGACAATTAGATTGTGCCAGACTGTTGGTGGACCAAGTAGGCAAAAAAGGAGCCAGTGGAGGTTTTTGAAGAAGTGAGTGATGTGTCCCAGACAGTGAATGTGTAGAGTTATCTCACGGGATAGACTTCAGCATGGGGAAGGAAGCCACCAGCAGAGTAAAAAACAGCTAAAGCCTGGCTGAGGCTGCTAAGGTGAGGTCAGCACGTTGGGCAAATTCAGAAAACAGACCCAAGCGATGCTGGTCACTCATCTCTGCCATCACAGTACTTTGGGGAAAGAGTAGGAAAAGCGATCATGGACTTGAACAAACAAGACATCCCTGGGAAGGGAGTTCTAAATTTGCATTATCCAGCTCAGTAGTCACAAGCCACCTGGGTCTGTTTGAATTTAAATAAAAGGGAAATTTTCAAAGTTGCTCAGTAGGAGTTAGCACATTTCCAGGGCTTGGTAGCCACGGGTGGCTAGTGGCTGTTGCATTGGACAATGTCAATATAAAGTATTTCCATCATTGCCATAGGTTCTATTAGCACTGAGTTCAGTCATTATTTTATCTGATGAACAAATCCTTCAACCTTCTATCCAGCATAAGAAAGTCTCCTGTGGTGTCTTATATCACAAACTACCTTCCTGTTGTGATTTCTATGTGTATAGAACATGTTGTTAGGTGCCGTTGGGGTGGTATCCAACCCACAGCAACCCTATGTACAACAGGCAAAACACTATTGTATTGTTAGTGCTTCCCTGCTGTTCATAGGGTTTTCAATGGGTGCTTGGGTTTGCTTTGTTTTGTTTTGTTTTGGGAATGGGTTGCCAAGTCCTTCTCCCAGATCAAATAGCAATGAGGTTCTTTGTGATGTTACATTTGTTTGACTATGGGACTGTTAAATGCTGTGGGCTTGATAAAGAATAATAGAAAAATACCCTTGCAGAAAGACCAGAATGTTTGGATTTCACATATCAAGGGGGCAAATAAAATCTCAGCCTGACTTAACTTCTCTGGAGCTGAATATTGTGAAAGAGGGGGGTTGCCACACCCGAACACCCAAATTCATCAGCAGTGCAGTGACAGCTGGGTTCCTCTTTCGTGATGGCAAACTTGAAAACTTTGCCTTGCACCCCTTGATGTCATTCTGTTCCCCTCTAGTGGAATTAAAGGGTATCTGTCTTTTCACTGCAGCCTCGACATGCCTGTCATAGTAGGAATGGAAATCCAGAGGTCGTAAACACGTCATGATCACTGATGTCCAGTCATGATATGTCATGACAGGCTGTTTCTTCACATTGTTCCTCTTCTTGTGGGGGAAATGGCCTCCTGCTGTATGTCCACTTGAGTTACTTGGGGGAAAAGAAGTTTAGGTGTGTACACTGTGTATTGCTATTTATCCTAATGCCCCAATGAGCCTTACTGCCCCATATGGTCCTAGCATTCATCAGTGGCTCAGTATCCAGCACAGACCTGGACCCATTAACTGAATCAAAGGCATGGCTTGACGTCCTGATTTTACCACTCACTAGCCATGGATCCTGGGGATGGGATTTAGCTCAGTTGGTAGAGTGTCACTCTACAGTCTCTGAGGTCCCGAGTTTGATTCCCAGCACCACAAAAATGGGAGAAGGATGTGGCAATCCACTCCCACGGCAATCCCGAAACAATCAGCCATTGAAAACCCTATGAGGGTCACTATGAGTCGGACATGACTTCATGGCACCTAACAACAACAACAGCCATGGAACCTTGCTAAATTATTTACTTTTGTGGAGCCTTTGTTTGTCTTTAAACTGGGGACTCTCCTTCTTTGACCCTCTGTGACAATATTACAAGATAAAAGGAAATAATGCATACCCTTTGGAAACTAGATAGACTCTAAACTTACCTGGCCTCATCTCCCCACTCCACCCTTCTGACAGCATCCTATTGGAAATGACAGCCAGGTCAACTGGACATATGTTTCCAATCCCTTAGCATTCATGCAGAGTATAGGAGTCTGGGGTGGCCTTGAAGTTGGTTATGGGAACTCACAGGCTACCATTTGGTTTTGTTGTTTTCCCTTTAACTATTTATTTTTTTAAGGTTAAACTGGTTAACAGGGAAAAAATAATGTTTAGAATACTAGCAGTTACAATATTTTTGTATACTCAAATAAAAAGAATATATTGGCTGGGCATGTACCTCCGTGGTAGAGTACCTACCCAGCGTGTGCAGGGCCCTGGGTTCGAGCTCCAGCACTGCAAACAAAACAGAAAAAAATTACCTTTAAAGGCCCATGTGCAAACACATTGAAAAGCCACCCTCTGCCTGCTCTTTATTTCAGTCACCATTTCATAGCCTCCCAGTGTCAAGGGGAAAGGTGAGCACCGAAGATCAAACATTTGCCATGGGAAGCAGCAAGCATTGTCTGCCTTTATTTTAACACAACTCTTTGCTACAAGTAAAAAATACTAGTGTATTCACAATGACATTTTTATTAGGTATTTGTTTTACTTTAAAGAAAACCCAACAATGGAAAAAAGAATTTCAAATTTGCATAGTAGGTTTCTGCCACCCTAAAGGCAAATTTTGCATTTTTGTAAGAGCTGAACAAATAGTGCCAGTGGGTAAAGATGTGGGATTGGAGGTCTCTGGGGGGTATCTCAGCAAACACTGCTATTTTTTGTCACTATTTTAGATTGAGCTCTGGAGGCATTGCTTAGGATGCATTTAAAGTCACAGTTGGAGGAAAGTGCATTAGTGTTGCTTCCTATTGTTTAGGAAAAGGGAGAGAGGAGGAAGGCAAGCACGCCTCGCTTCCATACTTGTACATGCTCCACAGCCACCAGCTCACAGCTGCCAAATGCAGAGATGCTTGGACCGAAATGAAGAAGGCAAGTGCCAAGTTAGAGGCAGAAGAGGCCAAGGCTGTAGGACGGTGCACCTGTATTTGGGACAGTGCTTTTCATGAGTGAAGTCCAAGGTTGGAGGGGCCTTTTACCCAGTCACATCTATAAAACCTAATCCAGTGCATCAATGTGAAACTTAAGTGCTCAAGGAACTTAGTTATTGTTAGGTGCCATTGAGTCAAGTCTGACTCATAGCGAGCCTGTGAACAACGAACAACAGAACGAAACGTTCTCCAACACTGTGCCATGTCGGGCACTATGTCAGTGCTTCTCTGCTATCCATAGCATTTTCAATGGCTGATTGTTTCAGGAGTGGGCTGCTGGGCCTTCTCCCTAGCCTGCAGCACCTGCTATTCCTGGGTGGTCTCCCATCCAAGGACTAACCAGGCCCAACCCTGCTTAGCTTCCGAGATCAGATGGGATCGGATGCCAGGGTACTATGGCTGCAGACAAGGACCTTTGAGCAGGCTAGAAATACTTATCTGTTTAATTTGTAAGATGTTCTGCTTTATAGCTTGAGATTCACCATCCTTAACTGGCAAATGGTTGAAGATTTCCTATCCAATGCCAAACCTTCACTGTTTCCCAATTCCCAGTTTCAGCAAAGGAATGAAAGCATATCATAAAAGAACAAACTCTTGAGAAGCAAGGAGCTTGCAGCAATTGAAGAGAAGGAAGTAGCAGCCATCAATTTGTGGAGGCTTTGAATGATCATTGAGCAGATGGGGGAAGCCTGAATCATGGAAAGGTGCCAAACCTAACAAAAGTCAGGACAAACTAAGAGCTTGCCTATCCCCTTTTTAGCTAACACAGAAAACTGGTTACCTTCAAGCTCATCCAAAAGGCTCAGCACACATCCAGCACTACTAGGGAAGCTCCATCAAAAACAGACCCTGTCTAGGGCTGGGCATGCTGGCGCACTCCTGTAATCCCAGCGGCTCGGGAGGCAGAGGCGGGAGGATCACAAGTTCGAGACCAGAGGCAGTCTGCATAACTTAGCCAGACCCTGTCTCAAAAAGTAAAAAAAATGGGCTGGGGGCGCAGCTCAGTGGTCCAGCACTTGCAGAGCATGCAGGTGTGAAGCCCTGGGTTCAACCCCCAGTACCGCAAAAAAAAAAAAAACAAAAAAAAAAAAAACCAGACCCTGCCTTATAATGAATGGATGGATAACTCTTAAATGTAATATTTTATGTTCATCTGTTTGGCTCAAGATTTCCATTTCTGGCCTCTATCCCAAGGAACTGACAAGACTCTTGCCCATTATGTGCTCATAAATGCTTGTGGTAGTGTTACTTAAAACAGTGAAAAACTGGAAATAACCTAAATGTCTAGGAATTGGGGATTGGTTAAATTAATTATAATATAGTGAACCATCACAGTGTTAGATGTGATACTGTCTTCTATTTTAACAACATGGAAGAGTGTTTAAGATGAACTATTAGGTATTCAAAAAAAGCTACAGACCAGTCTATTTGGTATGATTAATAAGATAACAGGCTCTCTCCCTCCCTCCTTGTCTATCTCTTTTCCCACCCTACATCTCTTTTACTCTAATATCTTTGTTGAATGAAATATGCTCAAATGTTAATTTGTGTTTTTCTTTCAACTCATCTATTTGTTGTTGTTGTTAGGTGCTGTTGATTTGGTATCCGACTTACAGCGATCCTACATACACCAGGTGAAACACTATTGTCAGTGCTTCTCTGCTGTTCATAGGGTTTTCAATGGCTGATTGTTTTTTGGGAGTAGATTGCCAGTCCGTCTCCCAAGCCTACAGCACCTGGTGTTCCCAGGCAATCTCCCATCTAAGTACTAACCAGGCCTGACCCTGCTTATTTTCTGAGATCTGACGGGATTGAATGCCACAGAGCTATATCGGCAGGCAACTCATCTATATCTTATTCAAACTCAACAAAACTATACCTGGTTTTGTTACAATGAATATGACTTATGTATGTAAAGGAACATGTGAACAGTTGAAAATTAATAACAAATAACTAGAAGAATATTTTATCATAAGTTGTATTTTTTTTATTTTTTTGACCATTCTCAGGGATTGAATGCAGGGCTTTAAAAATACTTTGCAAGTGCTCTATTACTGAGCTGCCCCTCCAGACCCTTTTTAAATTTTTTGTCTTGAGACAGAGTCTCATTAAGTTCCACAGGCTGCCTCTAACCAAGAGCTTGTGATCCTCCTGCCGCAGCCTCTCAAGTTGCTGGAATTATAGCCATGTGCCACCATACTTGGCTTATTGTTTTTAAGTGAGGTTATAACCAAGAATATCATTGAACTTCAGGAAGTAAATTTCTCTTCACATGGCTAGTAGTGCGTTACTATTTGGAATATATCTACAGGGAACAATGAACAATTTGTATAACGAATCAGAGATACCTTAAGAAATAATCCTGCCCATTTGGACTTGGCAGTCACAAAAAGACAGGGTTATGCCTTCTGATTTCCTCTGTGTGTTTAATCAGATGAATAAATACCAGCTGCTGGGGAACCTTCCAACATTACAGTGAAGCAGAAAAATCAGCCTCTTTACAAATAATGGTATATATTTTCAAGTCCATGAAAAAAATAAGTGCAAATTCTCAGACACATCATGTAACTACTACCAAATATTATGCCTGCAGCCATACCACTGTGACATCCAATCCTGTCAGAGCTTAGAAGCTAAGCAGTGTCGGGCCTGGTTAATTCTTGGATGGAGACCACCTGGGAACACCAGGCGCTATAGGCTTAGGAAAAGGATCTGGCAACCCACTCCCAAAAAAACAGCCATCGAAAACCCTATGAATAGCAGAGAAACATTGAGAATACTGTTTCACCTGTTGTACATAGGGTTGCCATGAGTCTAACACCAACTTGATGGCACCTAACAACAACCAAATATTAGGCTTCAGATTTTATTCCAGACCATCACAGAGTTGCAGCCAAGTCACCTCACTTAATAACTCAGTTCTGTCTTTGCTAGATTAAACAAAGATGATGGGATCTTGGCAAATCTTGGCAAATCTTGAATAAATATGTTTCCATTTGTCTCTGATTTGTTCTCAGTCACATAAGTGTGGCCATGAATTTTTGTAGGAGACATATAGCTTTGCACAGAGGTCCACATAATTAAGATACTTCCTGTATTCCTACTTTTATTTTCCTTTCAAACTATGGCATTGGGGTTAAGCAAATCTATAGTTAGTAGGCACATTATTTGGTGCTGAAAAATACTATAAAACTTTAATAGTGAACAGATCAGTAGTTGCCAGTAATTAGTGGTGGGGAGGGTATGACTGTCCAGGGCGAATCCCATGGGAGCTGCCTGGTGGTGGGGGAGCAGTCCTGTGTCATGTGTAAGAATGTGTTAAAACCTCAGAACTATGCACACACAATGAATGCATGAAAAAAACTGGCAAAATCCGTGTAAGGTTCATTCATAGCAATGTACCAATGTTTATTCCTAGGATTTGGTTTTGGATTACAATTATGAAAGAAGTTGTTATTGGAGGGAACTCAGTGAGGGGTCCCTGGGAATTGTCTGTCCTGTTGTTTAAGTCTGAAACAATTTCCAAATGAAAACTCTAAAAAATAACAATATAATAATATTTTTTAAAATGTGAGAATTTTC
>VMDO01009247.1:58046-69200 GCA_007922755.1 Pedetes capensis | reverse complement strand
GCTTTGATATAATCAGCTTTGTTGGCAATTATTTACTTTCAGGGCTTAAAATATATCATTCTGTCCTTTCCTAGAGTTCAGGGTTTATACTGAGAGTGCTGATGTGATTCTGATGGGTTTTCTTTTGTAGGTGAGCTGGTGTTTTTCTATTGCAGCTTTTAATATTGTTTCTTTGTTTTGTAATGTTGGCATTTTAACTATTTATCATGGGAAGATTATTTTCTCATCACGTATGTTTGGTGTTCTAAGTACCTCTTGTGGCTGGATGTCCACTTCCTATCCCCAATTTGGGAAATTTTCTGCTATAATTTCACTGAATAAGCTTTGTATGCGTTTACCTTTTATTTCAACTCCTTCTTATCCCCCATGCATTATTAGGTTTAGTCTCTTGATCATGTCCCAAAGTTCTTAAAAGTTGTGGTCAATTTATTTTTTTCTTTGTTGATGTCTGAATGTAGTATTTCTTCAACTTGCCTTCCATCCCTGATAGTCTATTTTCTGCTTCATCTAGTCTACTGTTGATGCTTTCCACTGTGTTTTTATTTGGTTTATTGAGTTCTTCATTTCCAAAATTTGTTTGTTTTCAAAATCTCAGTTTCCTTGCTGAATTTCTCATCATTTTGCTGACTTTGTCTTCTTCATTGGTGACTTTCTGACCTAGGTCCTGTACTGATTTTCTTACTTTGTTCATTTGCTTGTTTTTGTCCTCTTTGAAGTCATTGATCATTTTTACAAGTATACTTTTAAGTTCTTTGTCTGACATTTCCACTATTTCGGTGTCTTTGGATTCATTGATTAAAGAATCATCGTCTTTCAAAAGAGATTTTTTCCTTGCTTTTTCATGTTCCTTTTGTTTCTGATTTCTGATTTGTGCATATGTAGGGGTGGATATCACTTCCTATTTTATTTGGGTGTCTTTCTAGTGAGTTGCTTTCTTTTGAGATCACAATCTCCAGTGCCACTCCCAGAGAAGAAGACAAATCACTGTAACAGGTACATTACCTGACCAAATCTGATATAGAAATACACTTAATATCACTTAAACCCAAGTACTGCACCACCAGTGCTGATAGAACAAAGAATGGCAATAATAAGATAGAGTAAGGTATGAAGTTACAAAATATTTAGGGTGAAGTTATCAGTAGTATTAATTTGAAGTAAGAAGGGAGTACTGAAAAAGGGAAGCTAGAAGTATGCCTCAAGGGTGAGGTAAAAGAAATGAAAAAGAAGATCTAGAAAGGAAATGAATAATAGCAAGAGGGAGGAGAAGCTAAAGATAAAAAATCAATTGCACAATAAAGAAAAAATATATAAGCAGAATTAGGTAAACATAATCAGAAAAATTAAAAATAGTAAGCCTAAAGTACTTAAAGTATAGTAAATAGAAAAAGAGATATACAGGCAGAAAAATATAAGCTAAAAAAGAAAAAAATTAAAAATTACATTGGATAAAAGGGAAATGAGGAAATGACAATTAGCAATTAAAAGAGGGAAGAGTGGAATAAAAAACTGGACACCAACTTGCTCCCTATAACCCCAGCATCTCTGGTAGGTGAGGAGAGAATCTTGAGCCTGAGACCAGAGGCAGCCTGTACAATTCAATCTGATCCCATCTCCAAGCAGATGTAAGAAAAGGGACTGGGGATACTATACAATGGCACAGAATTTATCCTATGTATAGCCCTAGATTTAATCCCCAGCACAAGAAGAAAAAAAGGAGAAGAAAAAGTACTGAGGGGATTTTCTGTGGCCTCTAATATTAGAATCTATTATGTGGAGTTAGTGCTTGAATATAGAGTCTTTATCTGACCATGGCTAAGAGTTCACAGTCTCTGCAGTTCCCATTAGGAGACAGTCATTTCCTTCCCCTGAGGTGTGGTGCTTACTTCTGAGCAACTTTACTAAACCTCCTGTTGCCTGAAGCTCTCAGTTTGTCAGTGTCCCATCTACCCCACTCAGTATAACTGCCTGCTGTCACTGTGTAGCATGCTGGGGTTGTGGCAAGTCATCCGTAGGCTTTCCATGGGTGATAATTCTTTGCTTTTAGTTCCTCTGAGGTAGCTCAGTCTCACACAATAGGTTCCTTCTCATGTTGCCTGTGATCTTGGAGACAGGGAGCATGGGAAAGAGAGTCTCTCCTCCAATGTTGAATCTCCCAGTCAGGAAGATCCACTGTCTCACCAAATCCCCAGAAGAGTTCAAGGGCTTCAAGAACTGTGAGCTTGTCCTTTGGGACTGCCAGTCTGATAGCTGGGCTGTCTGGCTTACTTGTTTGGATCAGGACTCCATTTCTCCTTCCCCATGGGAAGCCAGAGTTGCAGACATGTCCTGCTCAGTCCCTCCTGCTGTTCAGGTCTGTTCTGCAACCTGGGACCATCACATAATCTCTGTAGTTTCTGTGCTTCTTTTGACCTTCATTCTTTGGATAAGAGTCCATCCCTTCCTATTCTAATTCCTTTGTCATACCATGTCACAAGGAGGCTGCCTTTAATCCTCCATCTTAAGCTGGAAGTTGTGGAAGAAATTTTGAAGTACTCCTCTGCCAACTCAGATGCATAGATTTTGATAGCAAGGATTAAATAGTTATAAAATTTTACCTGTGCTCACCTATTTGATGTATGACAAGAATATTATTTGTCTGTTAAAGTAAATTCTCAGTGCCTGCAGCCATAGCCCTGTGGCATCCGATCCCATCAGATCTCGGAAGCTAAGCAGGGTCAGGCCTGGTTAGTACCTGGATGGGAGACTGCCTGGGAAAACCAGAAGCTGTAGGCTTGGGAGAAGGACCTGGCAACTCCCTCCCAAAAATCAATCTGCCATTGAAAACCCTATGAACAGCAGAGAAGCACTGACAATAGTGTTTCCCCTGTTGTACAGAGGGTCACTATGAGTCGGATACTGACTCAACGGCACCTAACAACAACAACAACACAGTCTTTAAAACATCTGCTTCACTGTCTTAGTTAGTTTGATCTAGATGAAATAAAACAACTAGTTCAATGGTTTGATAGAGTTCTTCAATGGAAATAATTTGCTTGTGGTTTAGCTATTCTGTGGCTATCCTAAATGTATCAAATATAGCCTTGACTCAACATGGAATGATCTTCTTTGCAGAAGACTTCTGCTTACCTAGGTGCAACTCTACATAGAACCCGGTGAGTCGTAATTTTTCAGTATGTTAAAAGAACATGTTACAGAAAATTGCAAGCTTTGGGGAACGAGAAGTTCCATTACTGGGGCAGTAACTCAATGGGAAAACATAGTATGAAATTGAAAATGAAGCATGTAGAGAAGTCAGAAGAGATGTTCTGATTCCTATTTCTGGAGTAATTTAGAATGGACAAGCACTTATTTGTAGCTTATTTGTCTCTAGGTTTGGATGGATCCAGGAAGAAGTAAAAATGGGCATTTTCATAAACTAATATGGATCATGAGGCCTTCTGAATTTCTTCTTTCTTTCTACAACTCTATTAAATGATATTAGAACTATAGAATCAAAGCTTGTGAATATTTATTCAATAGTATACTTTAAAAAGCAAAACAAAATCTTTGCAAGACACATCTTTGGCTGTTTGTTTGATTCAGACTGTAGCCTCTATCAGCTTAGCTTTAGGGACTCCTCCTTAGGCTTCAACAAAGGGCGTCAGATGGCCTCTCTTTGGACTGGTTCCTCTGATGAGTGAACTCAGCACATTTTGACAGAGATAAAGGCTGGCTTTTGAAGGGCGTCTTTAGGGAGACATAAATCTCTCACTGCTTTGGAGTTACAAACTGTTTATAAGCCAAACTTTATGCTCCTGCAACTAGAAAGCTTTCCTCCCTCCAGTCTTACAGGATCTACCAGCATTGAAAAGTAGAACACATTATAAGGACTGGTTTTATTAATTGGTTAGAGGTCTCAGGTGTAGGTTTTAGCTTTTTTTATTTCTAAGTTTCCCTGTGCAATAGGAATAAAGATGAATAATTTTCTTTTTTAATTGAACTTTTCTGTAGGGTCAAGTGAACCTATAAAACCTTGGGTTCTAGTTCATAGGTTTTATTTGATTGGTTTGGGTTTTTTAGAATAAGCCCTGGGTTTTTCTAATAATTCCTAAAGTGCTGACCATTAGCCAGTGTTACTTCTAACACTCTTGGGCAATATAAGAAGCCCAAACATCACCTCTGCTTACCTCTTTGGTTCACAAATGTCTTGTGACCTGTATATATTTGTTGATCTCTAAATCTGTATCCCTATCTGCAGCCACACCACTGTGGTGTCCAATCCTGTCCGATCTCAGAAGCTATGCAAGGTTGAGCCTGGTTAGTACTTGGGTGGAAGACCACCTGGGAACACTAGGTGCTGTAGGCTTGGGAGAAGGACCCAACAACCTACTCCCCAAAAATAATCAGCCGTTGAAAACCCTATGAAAAGCAGAGAAGCACTATCAATAGTGTTTCGCCTGTTGTACATAGGGTTGCTATGAGTTGGACGTTGACTCTATGGCACCTAAAAACAACAGCAAAACAAATCTGTTATCAACTGACTTTAGATATTTCCATCTGGATTTCTGTCAGGAGCCTCCAAATTAAGCAAAAATCATTATCATCCTTATATTAACACCTCTCTTATGCCTTTGCTTTCCATTTTTTCTCTTGTATTCTTTTTCTTGGTTTATAGCATTACAATATTATCCAGTTCTTGCAAGTGAAATGTCTTAAATAAGTTCTCAGCTCTTCTCACTTGCCACATGTATGATAGGTCATTATATATTCCTTTATGAATACTTTTTGTTAAAGTATTAACATTTACAAATGTGTACAAATTATAAGTATATAGCTCAGTGAATATTCACAAAATGCATAGACCTATAACCTGCAGCCAAATTATCAGCACTCTCAAAACTGCCTACCAAAGTTACCATTTACCTAATATTTAGCACAGTGGTGTCCTGTTTTTGAACTTTATACAAATGTAACCATACTGATAAGTATTCTTCGTATTTAGATCCTTTTGCCCAAAATTGTGTTTATGAAATTCCTCCATGTTGTTGTATATAGCAATATTTGTTCATTCTTATTGTTTAGGATTATACTGGATGAATATATAACAGTTTATTAATTCATTCTGTTGTTGATGGATATTTGATTTGTCTCTAATTTGGGGCTATCATAATACTACAGTGAACATTATCATATCCGTCTTCCAATACACACATTTATATATTCCTGCTGGGCAAACATTTAAGAGTGGCTTTGCATGTGCATGAGATATGCATTTGTTCAGTCTTTATAAATATTGTCAGACAGTTTTTTAAAGTGGTGGTACCAATTTGCATTACCATCAGCAATGTATAAGAATTTTCCTTTGTTCCACATGCTCACTATAGTTGGCACTATGAGACTTATTCATTTTAGCCATAATGGATCATGTAATGAGGTAGCTCATCACGTAATGAGGTAGTCCCAATTTGCACTTTCCTCTGTTGACTGAAGTTGAGCACTCTTGCATACATTTGACCATTTGAATATCCTCTACTGTTAAATGAATGTTCAGTGTACATTCATTTGTTTTATTGAGTTGTTCATCTTATTTGCTGGATTCAAGTTCTACTCTAGATTAGGAATTGCAGTTTTTCCTTCCCACATGGTAACTTGGATTTCATTTCCTTAATGGTGTATTTTGATGAACAGAAGTTCTTAGTTTTATAGTGGTTTAATTTATCATTGCTTTGTTAATGATGATGGCTTTAATTGTTCTGTTTAAGAAAAGTTGACCATGTTTTATAAGAGTTGAACAAATTTTTGGTACACAGCACAGTGACTCTTAGCTAGATGAAAGGTGGAGATCTTCATTACTTAGAGCTCCCAATGAGAGAAGGCTCCCAGGCTGGGTCACACAGAGATTTTCATCCCAGGTGGAGACAAGGCAACAGCAAGCTGAAGCTGCAGGGTCAGCTTATGCATGACAAGCAGAATGAGCTTAGCTAAGTTTCCCAGGCTCTTGTGAGTTGACTGATTTGAATACATGTAGTTTCTAGGGCTCCAGGATATTAGAGTATCCTGAATTATCTGGTACAAGTGATGAATGAAGGTGTGTAATGGCTGAGGTATGTGAGAGGCCAGTAGGGGAAGTGATTAAGATATGGCCTTAATTAGCTACTCAGAAAGGAGAACTGACTGCTCTAGCCAGAACTTCAGGACTGGGTCAAGAAAGCATTAAAAAGAGATCCAACAAACAAAATACTGTTATAGGATACCATAAGAAGCACTGTTTTAACGCTCATATGTAGGATTAGAATTCCTTGATGGGTTTTGTGTGATCTGGGTTTAGGATTCATCATGGTTCACATGGATGTCCAATTGATTCAGCACTATTTATTAAGTAATAATTCCCTTTGAAACCACAATTTGTCTGTCCATGGAGTTTTCTTTCTGCCAGTGGCACATTATATTAATTTACTATAGCTTTGTGGCTACAACTTTCTCTCCTCCTCTCTTTCCCTTGCTGTTCTCCCTCCCTTTCCGTTTCCATTTCCCTCCCTCTCCTCCTCTTCTGCCTTCCAGTTCTTTCCATTCCTCCTCCTCATTCATTACCTTAGAAATTCCTAGCTCTTTGGTTTTTCTATTAGACACTTTGAAGGCCATTTGTTAAACTCTTGAAATTTCAATTGAGTCATCCAATATAATGCTATGCTTACTACTTTAACCAGGAAGTCATATTTTAGATCAATTAAAATACAAAATAAAAGACTTTATATTATAATAATAATACAAAATAAAAGACCTTATCTGTTCCTTCTCTAACAATCTTCCTTTCTTCAAATATTTCTGAATTTCTGACATAGATCATTTTCTTTTCTTTGAAGAATTCCTAACATTGCTTAGTACTAGCAATTGTGAATTATTTTGTTTTTTTTTGTCAAAGTATTTTTCTTCACTGTTAAAGGGTAATGATTCTGAATATAGAAATCTACTTTAAATATTTTGTTCCACTCTCTTCTTGCTTGCATAGCTTCTGATGAGAAGTCCTCTGTAATCCTTCTACTTGTTTCTCTATGAAGAATTTTTCTTTCTGTGTCTATAAAAAGTTTCAGTTTGGAGCATCAGGTGTGGTGGCACATGCCTATATTTCTAGTAACTCAGGAGGCAGAGGCAGCAGGATCACAAGTTTGAGATCAGAGGCAGCCTGAGTAACTTAGTGAGACCCTGTCTCAAGATAAAAAATAAAAAAGGAGCTGGAGTGCAGCTCAGTGGTGGAGCACTTGCATCATATGAGTGAAGCCCTGGGTTCAGCCTACCAGTACTGTGGGAGAAAAAAGAATCAGTTTGGGACTTCTGCAGTTCTCAGGCTGGAATACATAGCAGGTAAAACCAAAACAAAACCTCAAATAAACAAAAAACAAAACAAAGAGCTCACCCCTGAATTATCGTGTGAGTACTGAGGTTGTTTTCTAGTTCTCACACTGTCATTTCCTTTTAAAATCTTCTGGTAGATCTTTATTATGTGCTTCATTCCAGGGTTTTATGTTATAGATATGGGTGAAATAGTGTGATGTATGTTTACTCCATCTTGTTTGGACCAGAAGTGAAATTTTTAATATTATGTGTATATAGCTATGGCTTTTCTTTGTTTGTTTATGTTTTTGTTTTTGTGTGAGTGTGGTACAGGGGGTTGAGCCCAGGGACTTGAACTTGCATGCTTGCAAGTGCTGGACCACTGAGCTGCATTCCCAGGCCACTTTTTTTTACTCTTTTGAGACAGGATCTCGCTAAATTATGCAGACTGCCTCTGGTCTTGAACTTGCGATCCTCCTGCCTCCACCTCCCAAGCCGCTGGGATTATAAGCATGTACCACCATGCCCAGCCTATACCTATGGTTCTTATTAATGTCATCTGTAATATGTTGATATTTTTAAGTAATCAACCCAAAGGGTACACACTATAAGTTCTGTCTTTCTTTCAACCCAAAGGGTACACAGTATAAGTTCTGTCTTTCTTCTTAGAGGTTGTAGCTACAATGTTAGTAAGCTTTCAGAGCCTTAGCATTATCCCCTGAGGTTTCCCAGCATATGCACTAGTCAGGGTTTTGTTTAAAAAATTATCTTTTGCTCACTGAATTGCCTTGGCATATTTGTAAACATTAATTAATTATATTCATGTAGGTATATTTCTGGACTTTGTGTTTTGTTTCTTTGAAATAAGTTTCAATTTTGATGCCATTTTCACAAACTTTAATAGCTTCAAATTGAATCTTAAATATCAATCAGGCTAAATTCTCCAAAGCTGCTCAACTTTTTCCAAGTTTTTTCCATTCTTTTTCTTTCTTTCTTTCTTTCTTTCTTTCTTAAAGCTATTTCAGGTCCTTTGTATTTCGACATAGTTTGCTAATTTCTAGTGAAATTCCTTCTAAAATTTTCATTGATTCATTTGATTAGTATTAAGCCTATAAATCAATTTTGGTAACATTAAAATATTGACTCTTTCAAGTTTATGTATCTGTTATATTTATCTAATTAGGTTTCTTTTATTTCAGCAGTGTTTTGTAACTTTCAGTTTATAAATTGATTGCTTAATATTTCATATTTTATGCTCTTATTTCAGTTTCTGATTTAGATTTTTGTTTGTTTTACTGGAGGGCTGAACCTAGCCCTCATGAATGCTTTGGTCTACCACTAACTTACACCCCCAGCCCGGTTTTTACTTTTTGTTTTGAGACAAGGTCTTGCAAAGTCATGCAAGGATGCCTCTGGCCTTGAATTTGTGATGCTCCTGCCTCCTCCTCCTGAGTTACTGAAATTATAGGCATGCGCCACTGCACGTGGTACTGATTTAGTTTTTTACATATAACTTAATTTTTTGTATATTGATCTTGTACCTTAATGCTTCTATAAACCCATTTTTTGTTCTAGTACGTTTTCATTTTTGTACACTCTGCTATTTTCTATGCAGACAATTCTGTATTTTATAAACAAGAAGAAAAAATGTGGTTATCTTTGTTTCTGTTTGTTCCATTGTTGTACTGTTTAGAGTGTCCAGTGGTATGTTGAAGAGAAGGGGTAAAGTGGACATCCCTGTCATGTACCTTAAGGAAAGTTTTAAATTTTTATTCCCTTTTTTTGAAAAATATATAGTGTTATTCAGACTACCTGTTTTTCTTGAATGAATTTTTGTGTGTCTTTCAAGGAATATGTCTGTTTTATCTTAGCTAAAACTATTGACATAAGATTTTTCATAACGTTCCTTTGGTATCTTTTAAGTTTCTGTAGAATCTATAGTGATGTCACTACTTTCATTCCTGATGTTAGTAATTTATCTCTTTTCTCATACTTCCTCACTGAGTCTGGCTAGAGTTGTGTGGTTTCATTAAGTTTTTCCAAGATCAAATGTTATTTCATAGATTTTTCCCTTCTTTTCTCAATCTTATGGATTTTGTTCTTTATTATTCTTTCTCTACTACTTATTATGTGTTTAATATTCTCTTCTTTTTCAAGTTTTAAAGGTGTATGCTAAGGACAATAATTTGAGAACTTTCTTCTTTTCTCATACAGACCCTTAATGCTATCAATTTTTTCTCAAAATTTTATATGGTGGTGTTATTGTTAGGTGCTGTCAAGTCAGGTCCAACTCATAGCAACCCTAAGTACAACAGAACACAACACTCCCTGACACTGTGCCATGTCCAGCAGTATGCAAGTGCTTCTCTGCTATTCACAAGGTTTTCAATGGCTGATTGTTTTGGGAGTAGGCTGCCAGGCCCTTCTCCCAAGCCTACTGTATCTGGTATTCCCAGGTGATCTCCATCCAAGGACTAACCAGACTCAACCCTGCTTAACTTCCAAGATCAGATGGGTTTTGACACCAGGGTGATATGGTTGTGGATTAAGTTTTTACATATTGTACTTTAATTTCCAATTACAGTGATATTTTAGCACTTGAACTGCTCTATGCTCAAACATTTCAGTCTTCATGCAAAAGTTTTGAGAGAATTCTGATTTGGAGCTTGACCACTTGCTTGGCATTCCACCAGCACTGTGCTAAAAACTATGTGAAAAGCCATGCTCATCTGTGATGGTTCTGGGTAAAACAACAGGAAAAGCATCATTTGCCATGTTGATTTCTAGCAGTAAAGACCTGTCTTGTTGTTGTGTTCACAATCCTATGTGGTTTTTTTTTCTTTTTTAACATATAGGTACATAGGTCTACTGTATAGTTATCATGGCACCCAAGAAAATTTCTAGTGCTAATAGAGAAGGAAAGAGGAAAACAGAACAATTGAATTTTTTTTTTTTTTTTACTTTCTTAGACAGGGTCTTGCTAAGTATCACAGACTTCCTCTGGTCTCGAACTTGCAATCCTTGCCTCTACCTCCCAAGCCACTGGGATTATAGGCGTGCACTACCACGCCTGGCCAACAATTGAATTTTTAAAAGTACTTATTGCTAAGTATGTGAGTGGCATATGTGAGACTGAATTAGCCATTCAGTATGAAACAGGAACCAGTAAATACATTTACATTTTTTCTTATGAGAAAAAAAAGTGCTTGACACGAGCTGATTAGCACTTCACCAGCCTCCCAGAACAGATTGTTGTCGAATGCCAGGGTACCACTGTAGTTTAAAATATTTTCTAATTATCTTTTTTCTTTTTGACTCATGTCTGTGTTTAATATTTTGTTTCCAAATATTTTCAGATTTTGAAGTCATTTTTCTGTTGTTGACTTCTAATTTAATTTCATTTTGGCTAGAAAATATGCTTTGCCCTAGCATTTTGTTCAAACAATGTCTTTCATATAGTAAATATTTCTAGCTTTATTGTAGTCCATATCAAATTTTCCTTTTATGGATTCTGTTTTTGTTGTCAACTCTAAGAACTCTTTACTCTAGTCCTAGGTCACAAAAGTTTTCTCTTATTTATGTTTTTCGTGTTTCTGGAATTTTTGGAGTTTTATAGTTGATGTTTATTCTGTGATCTCTTTGTGTTAAAAGCAGGAATTCAAACTGAACCCATATTCAAACCCTAAACCCATTCCAGTTAATACATTTTTAAAATATTTTCTGAACTTGAACCCAAAACTGAACTTGTTGGTGGGTTCATATATACATAAATATAATATATATAAATGTATAATATGTTATATATATATATATATATATATATATATATATATATATATA
>VMDO01009247.1:0-57946 GCA_007922755.1 Pedetes capensis | reverse complement strand
ATTATGTTGAGACTTCTAATCCATGAACATGGTATGCCTCTCCAAGTGTTTAGGTCTTTGAAAAAACAACTTGCATAAGCATTTTGTAATTTTAATCATACAAATCCTATACATGCTTCATTAAATGTATTCTGAAGTATTTCATATTCTTAGAGCAATCATAAATGGTACTAATTTCAGATTTCACTTGTTCATTGTCAATATGTAGAAAATTCAATTGATTTTTGTGTGTTCATCTTTCTTGTGCTTTGCCACCTTATTGAACTCACTCATTAATTTTAGTAGTTCTTTTGAAAATTCCTTGAGCATCAAATGAGCACTTAAACTTACTAGGTAGATAGTCATATCATTTGCTAATAAAGACAGGTTTTTGCCTTTTCTTTATTTCTTTTGTTCTTTATCTTTTCTTTGGCTTATTGATTTTTAAGCATTGTTAGGGAAGAAACAGCCTTAATATATGTCCAATTTTGCCACATATTTGAGCCAATATCCTTCTAGGTAATCTACTCAATGTCCCATGATATACTAGATTTTCTACTCTAGGTGGTAGAAACACAAACAATTCCCAGTTCTATTTGATGTCTGGTATTGCTCCTTCTTTTTTTAGTAGTTATATTTGAAAGAGTGATATAGTGCATCAAAAACATGTCCTAGTCTGAAAAGTTTTTTTTATATATTTTGTCCAGTGTTTCTTTTGTCCCAAAGGGATGAGAGGTAAATCTGATCACCATTATCCCAACTTGGTTGGAACTCAAACTATTATAAAGCTCTATCTTGATTTAGTGTCTTTTTGAAGCTTGTTTACCCATTTCAACTTTACTATGTGCTCATTAGCAAGAGTCAGATAGTCCAAACCATCTTTGTAAGGAACACATAAGACTTTTCAGAATGAACTGACCCTTATGATTCCTTTGGGATATTTGGATATTTGTCACACCAAGGAGAACCTGGATGTGTGATAAGATTTAAAAAGGGCTGGATATACTCTGCTATATATAGAAGTGAGAGAGCACTAAATCAGTAGGCATAACAGGAAGAGAGAGACATTGATATTGCAGTGATGACTTGCTTTACGTTCTAAGAACTGTGTGTCAGTGGTGGAGTGTTGTGTGGCTTTCTTGTCTTCAAATACATAGAACAGATTCATTATTGTCAGATTATATGAATTATAATCCACATTATATGGATTATAATGTATGGAGTTATTATTTGAAAGAAAATGAATAAGTATTTAATGATAATCATATTGTTATTGTGGTTAGATGCTGTTGAGTTGGGTCCAACTCATAGTAACTCTATGTACAACAGAATGAATATTAGTAGCTTTAAAATGCCTCTTTTCCCATCAATTACTTCCTTGACATCCCTTTAATGAGGGAATGAATTTCCATAGCCCTAGCCTTTACTTCCCTTTTTAAATAAAAGGGAAGTACATTTCCCTTATGTATTTTAAGCCCAGTATGGTTCGCAGTTTGACTTTACTTGTGTGTCTAGGCCTAAATGACAACATTTGTAATACACAGAATCCTGATCTGGTTTAGCATTGCAAAATTATGGAGGAGAGGAAGTTGACACTTATATCATTGTTTTCTTATGGGACACTTAAAGACTAGTGTGGAAAATGTTGCCCTTTAGATAATTCTAGCCCTCTTCTCTTTCTTATATCATATCTTCCAACATGTCCACAACTCCAACACAAGTACACCCCTACTGATCCCATTCAGTATAGCAATGGGAATGTGTCAGATTGTATTCTCTTCATCCTACTTTAATTCTTTTTTTTTTTTCTTTTTGTAGAGGAGACAAATAAACCAACACATTTTACATCTTGAACTGGCCCCCAATAGACTATCTGTACTTGGAACTAAGTCATAGTGCTTTGTTAATGAAAACCATGCAGGGAAATAGAGGCAGCTCTTGGGCTGACATTGCATTTGAATTAAAATCTGGCATCTTGACACCACTGACAAGTCTGACAGCTGGAGCAGCGATCACCTCATCACATCTCTCAGTTGTGTCTCTCCTGGATTTTGGCATCCTTCCTGCCTAAATTTTTATCAGATGAGCACTTTTCCTTGGCAAGTATTTTAAATACCTTCAACTTGTTTTATCTCTGAACTGTAGCCCTTTGCCCTCCAATGTCATTTCTCACGTATATGACTAGATGGTATTCGGAACAAATTATTTAAGAATGCAGCTTTGGTGAACAATTTCTTTTGGCCTTCTCTCCTGTCTGTCCTCTCCCAGAATATCAGAGCTTTCCTCCCAATGAAACCTCCATGGCATTTATTCACTTCATAGAAGCTACTTAATGGTCTTGCAAATTGGAACAGGTGTGAGTTTGAGTTGTGACACCACAGGTCTAACTCTGCCTGTGCTCAGCCTTCGGCATTGTTTACTTTGGCTTTTCTTCATTCACAATAATCAAGGACTTGGGGTTGTGACCAGCGTTAGCAAGCTTCAAAGGCCTCTCATAAATCCTAGCCAAATACTGTGTTTGGAGGTTCTCAAGATTAATGGCAGCCCTTGGCTTTCTGAGGCTGTGCTGAGTTCTGAGAGAAGGTGGCATTCACTCAGCTTCAGCATTTCATTTTCAGTTCAAAACCAAACCTGGAGATAGAAGGTAGTCTGCAAGCACCAACAGATGGCATACCTTCTTGTTCTAGGTGCCACATGTAGACCAGAGGAGATTCCCCCTGCCTGCCATCCAAAACTGTTTACAGTTTGCCTTTCATCCTCTGTGATAGAAATTCTCAGCCTTTGTTAGCCTGGTCAGAGCTATGCCCTTCCAGCACACTGGGGGCCTTTCTTATTTCATGAATTGAGGGCTACACAAGCATGGTGGTAATGCAGCCCTTTGAAAGGTAAAAATAAATAAATAAAATATATTGTTTAGTAAATGAAAAGATAAAACAATAAATCTATAAAAGCGAAAAAGATTTATATCTCTTTCCCCAGTCCCAAACTGCCTTTGTTTTCTAACATCATCATTGCTTGCAGCTTAAATGGGTCCTCCATTGACTTTGGTCTTTCCTTAGCTAGGGGAGAGAGATAGTCTTTGGTTCTCCAGTGAATAGAAGCAAAAAGGTTACAAATAACTAAGTCATTTTCTCCCTGAGGCTATTTATAAGATTTACAAGTTAACACTTCAAAAGCCATGTGCTCCAGTGAGGAGAAAAATAAAACAATGGTATTAGTAATATTAGCAACCACCATCATCATCATCTTCATTATGGGCCACATTTTTAGATTATTTATTATGTACCAGGGACTACTCTTTTTTTGTCAACATCTTTCTGAAATGTAATTCACATAAAATAAAATTCATCCATTTAAAGTGTAGTAATTTAGTATTTTCAGTATATTTACAGAGGTGTACAATATCACCACTACCTACTCTTAGAACATTTTCATCATTCCCATGAAAAACTTCATCTCCATTACAGTCAATCTCCATTTCCTTCTATACACCAACTCCTGTCAACTACTAATCTACTTTATATATATACATATATGTATATATAATATAAATATATAAATATATAATATATAGTCATATCTATGCCTATTATGAACATCCATATAAATATGAATGGAATCATACAATATGATCTTTTAAGACTGGCTTATTAACAGTATTTTCAGTGTTCATCCATGCTGTAGCATGTGTCAGTACTTCAGCTCTTTATAGAGCCAAATGATAGTCCATTGCATGGATATATTATATGTTGTTAGCCCATTTATCAGTTGACGAACACTTGCATTTCTACATGTTAGAGTTTACTAGGTACCAGACACTATAATTTCATTTTTAAACATTCCTTTTGAATTTTAAAATGTTGAAAAATTAGTACAAAGAATTCTTTCATACATCCTTCTCCCAGGTTCTCAAAATGTTAACATCTTATTCAATCACAGTAAAATTATCACACATTGATATAATACTACTACTTGTTGCCATTGTTAGGTGCTCTTGAGTTGGGTCCGACTCATAATGACCCCACGTACAACAGATGAAATACTACCCAACATTGTGCCATGCTTGGCACTATTGAGAGTGATTCTCTGTCATAGGGTTTTTAATGACTGTTTTTTGGGAGTGGGCTGCCAGGTCCTTCTCCAAAACCTACAGCCACAGCCCTGGTATTCCCAAGCCATCTCTCATCTAAGTACTAACCAGGCTGACCCTATGTAGCTTCTGATATTTTATGAGATCAGATACCAGGGGGCTATGACTGCAGGCAATATTATTACTATATCATCTAAATACCTTATTAAAATTTCTGCCTTTATTGTACTAATGTTTTTCTGGTACAGGATCTAACCCAGGATTATACATTGAGTTTAACTGCCCTGTCAACTTAGTCTCTTAAATTGGAATGCTTCCATATTCTTAGTCTTTAAGACTTTGACATTTTTGGAGTATTGATCAGTTATTTTATGAAATGTTCCTCAATTTGGATTTTTAAAATATTTCTTCCTGGGTAAATTCAGGCAACGCATATGTGGCAAAGATAGTGTGATGTGTGCTCAGTGTATGACATATTAGGAGGTAGGTGACATCCATTTGTGGCATCACAGGTGACACTAACTTTGATCACTTGGTTAAGGTGATGTCTGTTGGGTTCTGGAAAGTTGCATTTTACCATTGCATTTAGTAAATATTTTGTGGGGAGATGCTTTGCCACTTTGTGAGTATCCTGTTTCCAATCATAGTCTTGATCGTCAGGTTTCAAATTCATCTAGTACTTATCTTCAATAGTTATGACTATGGTGTTTGCCAAATGGTGATTTTCTATTTCTATCATTCATTCCACATTTATTCATTAAAATTTTACTGTAATTAAGGGTTTACCGTGCTCTCCTATTCATTTAAGTAGTTGCTTATAACATTGTGCTCTCATAGATTCTTATTCTGTGGGCTATACTCCATTACTATGATTATTTATTTTGCTGATCAAACTGTTTAAGATTTGTCTATTGGGAGATCCATCCATTTGACTCTTTATTTGTTCATGTTTTATTTATTTTTTGCCTTTCTTTTACATACTTCCATTATTTATTATGCTATTCATTATCTTTTCTAGGCTTATCCCATACTATTCTTGCTCAAGGCCTGGAGGCAGCCATTTCTCCAAGAAAACCTGATAATTTTTCCTGGAAAAGATACTTAGAAACAATGCTCTAGACACTATTCCTAAAACTAATTTTATTTCCTCCTTATGAATTAGGAATAATCAGTAGCTTCATCTTTTTTAAAGAAAGAGCTGAGGCTTCTAGAGGTGTAGACACCCAATGCCACACAACAGAAAGTGGTAGAAATGCTATTTGAACCCAGTTATCTTAAATCCAGTGTTCATACTTAAATTTAATTTCACCCTAGGATTCAAAAACGTGTCCGATGTCTCTAGCCTTCTTCAAAATGAATCTCATTGCCATTTAGTATTGTGATAAGTGAATGAAAGGACACATGGAAAACTCACCAGCACAGATTTTGGTCTGTAGTAGGCACTCAAATACTGGTTCAACATGAGGTAGGCTATTCAGTTATTATTTATAAGTATCTACTTTGTTCCTAGCACTGAGGTAGAAACTATGCAGACTAAAAAAAAAATTTTTAAGAGGTAGTCTTTGCCATGTAGAAACTTGTAATTGAGAAGATGAATAATGTATGAAATTCCAATTGAATTTTACAAATGCTTGAATACTTTTTTTTCTTTTCGTGGTAGATGATCTAAGGGTTTGGAGGATGGAAATCTCAGTACTGAGTCCAAATGAGGATATTTGAGCTAAGCCTTCAAAGATGATGAGGTTTAAAGTGTCAGAGAAGGACATGGAAGAATGAGTGCCTAATATATGGGATAACATTCAGGACCACCTATTTATATATTGGAAATAGAGGAATGGAGACAAAATTGGCTCTCCATGTGCAAATCATTCTTTATAACTCCATCCTACCAGATAGCCATGAATGTGGACAACCCTGTACTAGGTCCTCTAACATATTCATCTGATCAATTTTGTAACATATTCCATTGGCACTAATTGAGGAATATATTATGATAGGTAGGCATAATTAGAATTAACTTGGGTATGAAAAAAGGACAATAAACCCTCTGAAGCTCCTTTTAAAGCTTCAGGAAAAATTTATACTTTAAATTTGTTGTTGTTGTTGTTAGGTGCTGTCGAGTCAGTATCCGACTCATAGCGACCCTCATAGGGTTTTCAATGGCAGAGTATTTCGGGATTGCCTTGGGAGTGGATTGCCAGGCCCTTCTCCCATTTTTGTGGTGCTAGGAATTGAACTCGGGACCTCAGAGACTGCAGCACAGCGCTCAACCAACTGAGCTAAATCCCAGCCTATACTTTAAATAGCTTCCACCTAATCTGGAATGTGAGAACTGCTCAGGCCTTGTTATGGTGTATTGTCAGACTGAACAAAGAAAATGTGGTTATTTCTAGTTTGTGGAAAGAGGGAGAGTGGGTGAAGACAAGCCCAGGTAGATATGGGTGGCCAGGTTGGTGTTATTTCCAGGTGAGATGAGAAGCCCCACAAAGGACTCTACAGAATGAGTGTGCCCCTCACCCTCCTCCCTCTCTGGTTACATTCTCATTGGTCTACACACATCAGGGATGAAAAACATGGAGGACATCTATTTGCTGATTGTTCTATATCAGGACCTCTCACATCACTAATCTCTATGTCATCCCCTCTCCATGAGCCCAAACAGGTACCCCCACTCCAATCCTTTCCAGGATAGTGTAACTGAATGTAATGGGCTCCCACCTTGGTGAGTGCAAGCCAAAGTAAACATAGCCAAGTTCTAAGAGAGTGGAGAAAGATTTATTACCTGTACAGGTAAGGAGAAGCGTGGGAATCCCTTAAGATGTAATGCTCTCCCTAAACAAAGGAAGCATGGGGATTTTATTTAGGGCGCTTATTGTTGTTGTTGTTGTTGTTAGGTGCCATCGAGTCGGTATCCGACTCATAGCGACCCTCTTAGGGTTTTCAATGGCTGAGTGCTTCGGGATTGCCTTGGGAGTGGATTGCCAGGCCCTTCTCTCATTTTTGCGGTGCTGGGAATTGAACTTGGGGCCTCAGAGACTGCAGCGCAGCACTCTACCCACTAAGCTAAATCCCAGACCAGGGAGCTTATAGGTATTTATAAAGAGGTTGCCCCATTTTTAAGCAAGCTCAATCGAGAATATGTCCTTGTGCATGCTCAGCTCAAGGTCATAGAGCACATGTTGAAAAGATAAAAGTTGGAGATTGGACTGCCTCTGAGCACGCTTAGTCTGTATTATAAAGTTTTAGCTGAAACTAAAGGAAAGGAGACTTTGAAGATCCACTCAGCAGCTAACAATAAGACTTAGGAATTCACTACCAATTGAATGAAATGTATTTGCTGCCCTGGAAATGAGTGATAAAGGGTGGAGAGAGCAGGTATGTCTCTCCTAAAAAGAAGCGAGGAATACTGACCCATACCTTAGAACCTTAGTTTGTAGTCAGTTTTCAGCATTTTTTGAATTATACTGATATGAGGATTTCCAGGCAATATAGAGGGCTGCCTGTGCATGCGAATACACAAAGGACATGAAGGTCCCCAACTTCTTATAATATGTTATAGGATGAGAAGTGCAGCCATTACGAGGTGCTGGCTTTGCTTAATTTTGGAAAATGAGACTCTATTTTTCCTTGGCTGGCACTGGATGATGGAGTGCAGGATCACTACATGAAAAAGATCAAAGTGGAAAGGTGAGTGGGAAACACTGAGCCTGCCTACATGAAGACAGAATTCCATGAACTTTCTCATTCTGGGGACAGCCCCTTTTGGCCTTGTGGTGAGTACAACATCCAGGTCACTACAAGTGCCCATAGGTACCCTTCAGCCACAATAAGTGACACTGAAATTATGTGTGAGTTGGGATTGTAGAGTGCTTAGCTCAGGTTATCTCAAGCTCAGAGCCTAAGCTGAGTGCCTGCACTGATAAACAGGAATCTAAAGGAGACCTCTGAGCTGAGGTTAGTTTCAGCATGCTCCAAAGAGACTATGAAAGTAGCCAAGTGTCCAAAATCCCTTGATGTTTACAAGTTTGAGGCACACACTGTGGCATATCTTTTTCAGAGGGCAGGTGCTGCAGTCATTTTCTTCCCTATTAGACAGCAGAAAAATGAGCCATGGTGATTGGAATCCTTTGGGTGCTAACTGTAGTTTTCAGAGAATCACAGAGATGGCTAACATGACATGAAGACTGAGACAGTGTAGTTGGAAAGGCACAGACCAGGAGTCCAGAAGGGCCACATTCCACTCCTAGGGCTGCCATAAAACTGTGGTGTGACGTGGTACCTGAACAAGCCCTACAATTTCTTTGTAAATCTGTTCTTCATTTGTATAGTGGAGAACATGGATCAGATAATTTTATACTTCCTTTTAGCTCTGAAATTCTGTTGCACAAATTAATGTCTCATGATCATTGTTGAGGTGAGGTCTTCCAGACCTTGTGACCTTATATGTGATTATCCACCTTGCCAGGTCTTTAGCCAATACCCTGTCTGTAAGAAAAATTCTGTCCCTGACTCCTTACTGGATCTAGCTTTCATAACCCTCATGTGGTACTTGTCCACTCTTCTCTGGGGTTATCCATGTGAAGTTCTAGATTTTAACTCCTAAACTCCATCCTCCAAAGGATTCCTTCTCTGAAGACCAAATTGCAAAGTAGATAAAAATGGAACTACATTTTATAAAGCAGGAATGGAGAGCCTATAACCTTGTCCTTGGTGTGGGGCATTTGAATTGTGACTATATATGCATTTTGTCTTATTGTTGCCCAACAGAGGTTGTGTTCCTCACCCCCAACACTGGTTCAGAGTCAAAACTAATGGTGCCACATGGGCATCAAGAGAATATGGAAACAATTATTATTTACATAATGAAACTTTCCGAGGAGAACAGAGGAAGCACTCAAGCTGGTTTGGTTTGAGTGAGGAAGGTGCTAGTGGCTTGGGGTTTTATGCATAGCCTGGGGTTCCTGTAGTTTGAACTTCCCTACCAGTGCCAAGGGAAGTTGTAGCTGGAATTTTTTAAAGTTGGCTTGCTCACATATGAGGCAAAAAGAGAATGGGGATGGGGACTTATGGCTTTCAGCAGCCAGATAATGAAAATGCTCTTGTTAAGTGCCATCAAGTTAAATCTGAGTTATATCGACACTAGACTCTATGTACAACAGCTTCTTACATATTATAAAACCCCAAAGAATCTGCTAAAAGCCGGTTAGAACTAATAAATGAGTCAGTAAGATTGTAGGATAAAAAAGATCAATGTACCAAAAAAACATTGCCTTTCTATGTATTGGCAATGAGCAACCCAAAAGTGAAATCAAGAAAATAACTATTGAC
Source organism: Pedetes capensis (assembly GCA_007922755.1). Taxonomy (NCBI): domain Eukaryota; kingdom Metazoa; phylum Chordata; class Mammalia; order Rodentia; family Pedetidae; genus Pedetes; species Pedetes capensis. The sequence continues at coordinate 48,549 of VMDO01009247.1, read as the reverse complement.
AATGGTACAAAAATATATAAAATATGTAGAAATAAATTTTAAACTTATATCATAAATGCTCAAAACATTTTTAAAACATTAAAGAAGACCTAAATAGGTTGTTGTTGTTGTTGTTGTTGTTGTTGGGTGCCGTCGAGTCAGTATCTGACTCATAGCGACCCTTATAGGGTTTTCAATGGCTGACTGTTTTCAGGATTGCCTTGCGAGTGGATTGCCAGGTCCTTCTCCCATTTTTGCGGTGCTGGGAATTGAACTCCAGACCTCAGAGACCACAGTGCAGTGCTCTACCAACTGAGCTAAATCCCAGCCCCTTAGACATTCCATATTCATGTATTATAAATTTAATGTTACTACAATGATGTATTTCCCAGAGATCCAACACCATCCTTATCAAAATTCCAGCTAACTTTTTGTGCAGAAATTGATGAGCTAATTTCGAAACTCATATAGAAATGCAAGGAATCTAGAATAGCAAAAATAATCTTGCAAAAGAAGGTATAGATTCACATTTCCTGATTTCAAAACCTACTGCAAAGCTCTATGAATTAAGAAAGTGTGGTACTAGAGTAAGGATAAACATGTAGATCAATGTAATGGAATTTGAAGTCCAGAAACAAACTCCTACAATTTAAGGGCCAATTGATTTTTGACAAAGATGCCAAGATATTTTGACATGGGAAGTAATAATCTTTTCAACAAATGGTGTTGGAGCAACAAAATATGCACATATATTAGAAATAAAGTTTGAACTCTTCCTTATACTATGTACTAAAACTAAGACAAAATGGAACATAGACTTAAATGTAAAAGATAAAATTACAGAACTCTTAGAAGAAAACATAGTACATCTTCATGACCTTAAGTTAAACAAATCCTTTTTAGCTACAACACCAAAAACAAAGCCACACATAGTAAAGCATTTATATGACACTTGATGTCATTGTTACATGGGAGGATAATAGAAATAATGACCCTTTCCTTCTATTGTTGGTCTTAATTTCTGTTGGCCTTATTTTAATCTGTATTAGGAAATATTAACTACTTTAACCAGGAGGAGTGTCCCATTTTGGTCCAATAGGATTCCTTTTTTTTTTTCAAACTTATTTCAAATGTCAAAATTTTCACTTTATTTCAGTTTATTGCTTGTTGAGTCAGGTGCCCTGTTCTCTTTTGAGATACGTTAAGACAATGGACACACAGATCATGGAGAATTCAGACAACACAGTAGTTCCATTGATTAAGGTGAGGCATACTTGTGTGTTCTCCATCTTATATTTGATAACTCCCTTGATAGTATGTGGTCTGTTTAAATTTATTGAGATCCCCATATATGGCTGTAGTTTGAGCTCTAGTATCAATTAAAGTCATGAAGATTTGCCATCTCCTTAGAAGATGTCAGAGTTAGTTTATAAAAATTTTAAAGCATAAAAGTTAATTGGCATGGCCTTTTCTATCATTGATTTTTTAAAAGAAAATTTTAGATTTCTAATTGGCTCAAATCATACATCTCAGTTTCAATTTTCCTTAGCCTCTCACTTTTACTAGGGTCAGGATTTAGCTCTGGGGGTAGAGTATCAGTCTCTGAGGACCCCAGTTCTATCCCTAGAACCTCAAACAGGAGAAGGATGTGGGAATCCACTTCTGAAACAATCCTGAAATAATTAGCCATTGAAAACCCTACGAGGGTTGCTATAAGTCAGACTTGACTCGATGGCATCTAACAACATTTTCTAAAATTTGTTGTTGCCAAATATACTTTCATGAGATATTCTCTACTCAGATATATATACATATATATATACATTTTTTTCCCCAGAGAGTACTAATTCAGTATCATCAAGTTTAGGGAACTCTCTAATTGCATTTGTTTCATTGTGTGTAGGGATGCTGGCTTCAGTAGGATTTAAATTAACTCTCTGCCATATTGACAAGCCACATCATTCAAGGGAAGTAATATCTTTGTCAGTTAGTTTTATAGTTTGCTAATAGGGTGATATCCTCTTATCCTTTAAGAAAAGGAAACAGAATGTATTCAAGGCCACTTTTTATAAGAATTTGTGCCATGGCATGCATATTCTTTCCTTATACCTCTGAGGGTCAGATTTGGTTTTGGTGACAGAGGCATAGGCACTTAGGGTCTTTAGAGTGATTTGCTTCAAGAAATGTACACCTCAGCAAACCACATCATTGCTATTCTTCTTTACAGGACTGGCATCCAGTTGTTATTGTTAGGTGTCTTCAAGATGGTGTCCAACTCATAGCAACCCTATGAACAACAGGTGAAACAATATTGTCAGTGTTTCTCTGCTGTTCATAGGGTTTTCAATGGTGGATTGATTTTTGGGAGTGAGTTGCCAGGTCCTTCTCCCAAGCCTGCAGTATCCGGTGTTCCCAGGCAGTCTCCTATCCAAGTATTGACCAAGCCTGACCCTGCTTAGCTTCTGAAATCTGATGGAATCAGACGCCACAGTGCTACAGCTATAGGCTGGCACCCAGTAGGTCTATGTACTATCCAGGGTATCAATATAAGTCATCTGCCTCATTTTAGAATCAGATCCCAGCTTATGCTAGAATTCAGATACATAGTTTAATCTGAGGCATACAGACTTAGATTGAGACACATGACCTAGGATTACTTTATATGTAGCCCAAATCCCATACTCCTATCCCTTATTGCCAATATTGAAACTTTAGTTTAAGTTGGGTAAACCTGTATGAGAGGCTGAGTCAAGCTCAGTAAATGCACTTAAATTGCACCCAAGCCTGCAAGCTTCAAAAGTGCATCACTCACCAAAAGGCAACAGTACCTATTAGCAAGCCAAAAGCCAAAAAGAAAACTCCCCAGGCAATGATGGTTATTACTGCAATAGACCATTCTACTCATAAAGCCAACTGTCTTGTGGGTGCTCAGCAATTGGTTGGAATCAACAACCCCCTCCCAGAATCAGTTCCTATATCAAGACTTGTGATGTACTCAAGCACGAAGAGGGTATAGTGACATTCCTTATTCACATTCCTAGAATATGTCAGGCATCCAAAATGGCTCATATGGCTTGAATAAAGAAAAGGGCAAATGGCTTTTGTTTTTACTATGGTGACAGCGTAGTGTTGAGGAGAGGGTTCCCATGTGAGGACCAAGGTTTATATGATTCGGATTTCTCCACCAGTGCCAAGCGGGGGAAACACTCCAGACTTCTTACCAGCTTGCCCAGATATAAGGCAGACAGGAAAGTGAAAGTAGTACTACCTGAAAGCTATTAGGGGTCAAATATCAAAACTTGAATCAGATGCCTTTTTATGCTATTGTGAATTAAGCTGTGGTAACCATTTCAGTCCATACATCTTAGTGGGAATCTGTGATAAATGGGCTCTCCAGATAAGGGATTTTGTTTTTTTCAGGTACAGGTGGATTCTGATCAGTCTGTCTCCCTGTCTAAGAACCAGTAAGAATTCTTTTCTGTAAAACTTCTCATAAATACATGTGAATACATTGTTTTGTCACATTGTTCTGGAATGATTATGTAAGCTTTCAGTATGAAAGGACAAGGGTATAGGGGAAAAAATGAATTCAAATACATTGCAAAGACTTGTCCCAACCTACTGAACATACCTGTGTGGATTCAAAACTAAGGACTCTAATGTCTTGTATCTTTTTCTCTTCTGTGTGGTCACCCCATTTATGACAGAATTTCTATCTTTCTTGTTAAATCCAGGACTTTAGTCTTAACATTTTGGAGTAAGGGGAAGTATTGCTTCTTGAAATTCCATAGTCCACCCAAAGTTAAGTCTAAAACATCACATTAAGCTAACATCTGGGAAATAAATATATGGGCCAAACAGAACATATTAACCAGATAACAATAAAAAATACGTTTGGAAACTATTTAACTTTGAATTTAGTGACATATTTCAGACCAACTTAAGTATGCAGAATATTTGTTAAAATAATGCATGCATATTAAAAAGTATGGCAGTATTATATATCCAGAATATCCCCCTATTAAATATTGTTGTTGTTGTTGTTAGGTGCCGTCGAGTCGGTATCCGACTCATAGCAACCCCCTAGGGTTTTCAATGGCTGAGTGCTTCGGGATTTCCTTGGGAGTGGATTGCCAGGTCCTTCTCCCATTTTTGCGGTGCTGGGAATTGAACTCGGGGCCTCAGAGACTGCAGCGCAGTGCTCTACCCACTGAGCTAAATCCCAGCCCCCTATTAAATATATCTTATTTTAAATAATTATTGTTAATATATTTCTGTATCAGCTAGAAATAATAGAAATCACCAAAGAGAAAACCTTTAAGAAAAACATAGGGCTAAAGTCAGAGACATAAGCAGATATTTACCCCAAACCCAGACATTAGAATATGGAAATAAAGTGTTGGACCCCACAGAAGATAAAACTTTCTTTATTAAGTCTAGATCCTTAAAGTTAAGTTATGTGATCTGTAGCATAGGTCAGTTGAAAGATTCATCAGTTCAGACTGTCAGGATTTCCACAGGTTGAGAAAAGGAAAATGTAAGGTCATATTCAGGAAATCTCATGTCTCATGTGAAAGTTAATGAAAGAACAGAGTTAAACCCTCAATGATATCAGATGGAATGATCACAGTCAAAATACAAAACAAATTTCTATGAAATGATAAGAGGCATAAAGATGGGGGAAAAGAGACAGGAATAAGACTTTTAAAAGTAAGTGGTCAATTTGAAAAATATCCAAGTAAAGTTTTAGTATAAAAATATTTTGGTGTGTACTTTAAAAACCCACAGTTAAACTAAATAGATTTGGTCATTGAATCGAGAATATAAATAAATCGATTAAGTGGATCTAAAGAAAGTACCCATAATGCAACACAGAAACACAAGGACATGGAAAGTAAAGAGGTTAGAAGGTATAGAGGCCAGCATGGACAGGCTTTCCATTATTTAGGTCAAAGTCCCATAGAGAATAGAGAAAATGTAGGAGAGGCAATACTTGAAGAGATGATGGCTGAGAATTCTTCACAATTATCAAAATTATGACATGTAGGAATCACATTGTAGAGAAAGCAGAGTAAAAATTTTAAAAGCTCTAGCTAAAGAAAATTATTAAAACTGCAGAGCACCAAAGACAAAGAGAAGATTTTCTAAGTAGCTAGAGAGCAAACAAAAATCTCCTACAAAGAAATGGCAATTAGAGTGAAGGCAGAAGGTAGACTTCTGAGCATTAAATGGAAGCAAGGAAGTACTAGAATTATGTTACCAAAAAACTGAGAGGAAATAAACAGCAAAGAATTGTGTTAGAAGTCAAACTCTCCTTTAAGAATCGATGCAAAATAAATATTGGTATGGGTAAAATGAGAAGAATTTACAACCTGCATATTAAGCTAAAAGAACTTCTAAAATATGCACCTAAGAAAAAATGGAAACAATTCTGGAAGTAAAATGTGAAATGATTTAAAGAAATGATGAGCAAAATAATTGGCAAACCTGTAAGTCAACCTAAGCAGATGATTTCTTTATGGGGAAAAAAAAAATGAACAACTGTCAAGCCCAATATCTAAGTCAGGAGGAACTGATCAGAGTTAAAATGTTCAAAGGACTTAAAACATCCATGTTGGATTTATTTATTTAATTTTGTGGTGCTGAGAATTGAACCCAGGGCTTTGCGCATGTTAACACACCCTCTACCAATGAGACACTTAAGTTACTTAGGTGAGTTTTTTTGTTGTTGTTGTTTGTTTGTTTCCCCCGTTGCTGGGAATCAAACTCAGGCCCTTGCACATGTTAGGCAGTTGCTTTATCACTGACTGAGCTGCACCCCTCTAGTCCTACTTAGATTTCTAAGTCAGCAATGTGTTACACATTTCAGCAAATAACCACCACAATAGGGGGCGGGGAGAGGGGTGGGGGACAGAGAGAGAGAGAGAAGGTAGAAGAAGAGGAGGAGGAAGGGGGAGAAAAGACTATTTACAAAGTAATAGAGGAGAGCAAATGGAAGGAAAAAAATAAACTTCTTAAAGCAAGAAAAGAGAAAATATTTAGAAGTTGAAGAAATACAAATCTCAAAATAATATGCTAGAAACATATCTAAATGGATTGGTACTCACAACCCATGTAAATGGACTGCACCTGGAAGTGAACTATTGATGTTGTCCTATTGGATGAAAACGTAAATAAAGCCAACCTTGTCTGCTACTGAAATGTAAGATACACAATGGCTGAAGTTAAAAAAGGTAATGGCAACCAAAACAGGAAAAATATCTATATATTTATATTATATATATATATATCATATAGAATATATATGTGTGTGTATGTGTGTATGTGTATATATATATATATATATATATATATATATATATATATATGGAATATAGAATATATATGTCATATATAAAATTATTACTGGGGATAAAGTGGACCCCAAGTAATGAATATGGTGACTTACCAAAATATTTATCAAAATCTAAATGTGCATATGCCTTTTAAAATATCACATTTCATTGAATGTAAGATGTCAACAATTATAAGGCATGCCATTATATCTACTACTATGAAGACCAAAAACTGCTACAATTAAATTATGATATAATGCTTTTATTGTTTCAGTTGGAAGACACCTTCCTTTCAGAGATGTTCAATGTGAAAAAAGTGTCTTAGAATTGAACTATGACAGCTTTACAACATGAAACATAAAGCAAGTATTTATATATTAGAAAAGGAATGTGAAACCTATATGATTTCAAAACATTACTCCTAATTTTTAATAGATAAAATAGCTTAAAAATAGTAAGGATATGAAAGCTGAATACAATTAGCAAGCCAATATAATGTGAAATTAAAGAATATACTTCTTAAGTATATATAGAACATTTAATAAGTTGGCCACACTCTAAGCTATACAAGCCAAGTTTTAACACATTTCAAAACCAGATATCACACATAGGTTTTCTGATTGCAGTACAAATTTAAAATAATAACAAGCAGTTAGGAAACCTCTGTTTGAGTCTTTTTGTTGTTATTGTTATCATTTTCCTTTTCCATGCTGAGGTTTGAACTCTTGGTAGGCCAGTGCTCTACCACTGAGCTAAATTTCTAGCCCATGTTTGGATACTTTTAAAATAACACTTACAACTCATGGCTCATAAAAAATAATGAAAATTTCCTACAGCTGAATGTTAATGGAAATGTTGTTGTTGTTGTTGTTGTTAGATGCCCTCGAGTCGGTATCCGACTCATAGCGACCCTCTGTGCAACAGGGGAAACACGATTGTCAGTGCTTCTCTGCTGTTCATAGGGTTTTCAATTGCAGATTAATTTTTTTTTTTGGGGTGGGGGTGGAGGGGCTTGCCAGGTCCTTCTCCCAAGCCTACAGCTTCTGGTGTTCCCAGGCAGTCTCCCATCCAGGTACTAACCAGGCCTGACCCTGCTTAGCTTCCGAGATCTGAGGTGATCGGATGCCACAGGGCTACCGCTGCAGGCATTAATGGAAATACTACATATAAAAATAGTACCATGTGTCCATTTGTAGTGAAAATCTCTCATGAAACAAGGAATTGAAGGGAACTTCTTAGCTAAATGAAAAGTATGTACCTGAAGCAAAAACCTATAGCATACTCCATTGTCCATGGTCAAAAAGTTGAAGCTTTTCTTTTGAAAGCAAAAGGGTATTAAATAAAGCTGGGTGTGGCTACATAACAAGACACTATCTCAAAAAAGAAAGTTCATGTCCTGGTTAAACCTTTTTTTAAAAAAGGGGTATTAAATGAAAAGTAAACTCTCCTTCTAAACCAGACTGTCCACCAGAGGTTAAAATCTCACTCATGTTTGTTTGGCAGGGTATAGACCAGGAAAATAGATTTTTTGTTTTGTTTTTCCCTGTTCTATATTTTTGAAAAGGGCTTGATAGATATTGACAGAGAGCTTTTGTACACTGCTATACCAATTTAAACTTTTACCAATAGTGTGAAAGAGTTCATTTTACCACATGATCACTAACATTGTTTAATACCATTTTTTAAAAATAGCAAAACATCTCTTTTCTCTTTATTTATAAATGTTGGTGGGGTACAGAGTGATAGGACTTTTACTATTTCCATTACGTAATATTACATTACTTTTGGTTACACTTCATCAGCTTACCTATTTTACAGAACCATTTGATTAATATGTAATAAAAATTTTATGCATTCATGGGTTATATTATCCCTATTTCCCCAAGAATTTGTATACTTGCTTCATATATTTTGAGATTTTCCTCCCCACGTTTCCCATTTTCCCCTCTTCCCCTCTTCCCCTCTATTTTCCCTCCCTTTCTCCCCTAGCCCCACCTAGCTCCCACCCACAATATCTTTTTATAAAAAATTTCTTTGATGTTTTATGAAGCTGAACATAGTAAGTTTATTGGCTACTTTTTATTTTGTAAACAGTTTTTCTTTTTGTTTACCCATTTCCCTATGGTGATGTTAACCATTTTCATTTTGACTTGTAAGAAATATGTACTACACTAGAGATAATAATGGTTTGCCTGTCATAAATGATAAAAAGTATGTATTTTTAGGTTTGTTATTTGAGTCTGTGTTTTTTATCATGTTTCCCATACAGAGGTTTTAAACTTTTTATATAGCCCGATTTGAAAATATTTTCCTGTACTATTTCTTCACTTGCTTTTATGCAAGTCCATAGAGACTGGAGAATCTCCAATCACTTTTTGTTTTGTTGCTTTCTTACATTCGACCTTCTGGTTAGGATTGCAAGTTCATTTTGTCTCTAACATTTACCAAAGAGCCCTTTGTTTCCTCACTGATACCAATTTCAACTTTATTGTAGTATAAATTCCTTTACAGCACAATCTACTTTTCTTTTTATTTTTTTCTAATTCCATGTCAATTATTATAGCACTGATATTTATATGGTAATGATAATTCTCACTGCCGACTCAATGCTTCATTTTTTTTTCTTTTCCTCCACTTTACTGGATTCTTTTGGAAATTACAAACATTGTGAATGCTTTTTTATTTCAAAATGAGATCAACTATCCCTTTTAATTTATTAACTGAGATGAAATGTGGAATCACGTCCCAAAGTTGAAAACTAAAATCTTAAGCAATCCCTTTGATATATCATTTTTAATTTCATTTGATCCATAAACTTGGAGAGAGCTAAAGTAGGATTCTAAAGTAAGAAATACACCTATTAGTTTAGAGAGGGGAAGTTAGGAAGGAAATAGTTATATTGTGACATAGCCAAACTTTTTAAAAAATTATCCATTGTTATTTATCGGACATTATTTCCCCAAAATGCCTCATCTACTCCAGCCAGATAAATCTCTTCATTATTCCTGCTTGGGGCCATTCACATTTTAAATTCTCGGCTTTTGCTGAGCTTATTCTTTGCCAGGGATAGTCTTTCTCTTTGTGTTTGTTAAAATCTAGGTTTTTTTGAAGGGCCCTTTAAGACCAAATTCTAGCTCCTCCAGCAGGAGGCTTTCTTTCAACATAGCATTTGTAATTTGTTCCACATAGTTTAAACATTTTATAACTTTTCTAATTGTAAAAGAACCCTCATAGGTCATTTGATAAATAGAGAAGGCATATTTTATACAACTCTAACTGCCTTTTGTTAATTATATGTATTTTCTTGCAACAGTCTTAAGATGAATACATGAAGGTAATCCTAGTGGACTTAACAACTCTGGATGCTATTTTAGCATAGTTTCATGCTTTTCTATATTTCTTCACCATATTCATTATTATCATTTTAATAGACACCCAATATTATAGAGTTAATGTTGTATTATTTACTTAATCTTTGATTTACTATTATACCAAAAAAACTCTACAATGAAAATCTTTATTGTTCCTCTCATTGGGAAATTATTTTCTTAGAATGGACATCAAGGATTGGAATTAAAGAGAGAAAAGGTGAGAGCATTTTCAGGCTCTCAATGTATGTTACCAGGTGAAATTCATCCACCAATTTCCTATGTGAGAGTTCTGGTACCCCTGGAGCCTTGAGTTCACTAGGTATAGATATTTTTCATTGATTACTTAACAGGAGGAAAAGCACATTGAATACTTTCATCTGTAGTTCTCTGTATCATATATGTAAGATCTCATGTGGTCATTTTATCTCCCCAAAAAGAGGGGAAGGTTTTTGTGTGAAGCTGGAGTCAGCAGTCTACATATATTCATTATGCCTCAAAATATCCTCTGCAAAGTGTGGCAGGCCTAGGTGTCTACAGTATTTGATTCTTAAGCGATTAAAGCCTTAACAAAATTCTTTTCTGTGTCTCAAGCCCAAGGTCAGTTTCGAGAGATACATTTGCCAAGCAGCACACCTGTGGATTCCTAACTCCAAAAATAAACTTAACCCAATTTCTCCCACAGAGGTTATACTTCTCCTTGGCATCAATGTTATCTAAAATTTTCAGTCAGCATGCATTCATTGACTATTTCTAGGACTTCAGGCTCATTTTATTTTAGGTCTTATCCGACTACTTCACAAAGCATAAGCTGTTCATCCACTGTTATTTTCAGGGTTTGCCCAAGAAAGACTAGATAAAGAACATAGCATTGGTCCTCTAAAACTGATATCTTGGAATTCTAGAAAGTCCCTAGTCTCTACAAGATACTGAAAGGAAACTATGCTGGATGTATCGTATTGCCAAGAGCCTGCAAGTACACTTGTTCTCCCATTTTATCCCAGATCTAGCACAGTGCCAGGGATATGATAGAGCCAACAGGAATCTGTGCTTAGGGTGCATTAATCAATCACCACAAATATTTATTGAGCCCCTGTGCTGCCAGTGTACCCATTACTATGAATATTAACAACACATGAGGTTGATGGAAGCTGGGTCTAATGGTCTTGGGGTTCTATCCAGTGCATTTTTCACCCACTCATACATTCCTTTCGATTCTTACATGCCATATCCACAAGCCAGATAAAGTTCCTCAAGCTCTATTTCTATGATGACTCCTGCCCCATCTCCCCAGAGGACCTGAAAAGGAGTTGTCTGCTGCTGACTGTTGGGGCTGAGGACTCCTGGTGCCAGCTGGGGCAAGGATGGCTCCAGATGGACGCTTTTGTGGCGAGTTCCCTTTTATCCTTAGCTGTAAGCAGCCTGAGCAGTTATAATGTAAGTGGGTAATTTACCGCCTTCTCCCCAAGGCTGCCTCTGCTGGCTCTTTCACGGATGTTGTTACCAAAGGTTACCAGTGCGTCTGGTGCTTTTGATTTTTGTGGACACTGTAGACCGGAGAAAAAAAGAGTTGTTGCCTTCAACACCTGCACCCTGGCTCTCCCATGTCCTGTAAGTGGGTACCTGCCAGCCGCCTCTCCCAGATGTCGTCCTGACCATTGATTTCTTTGCTGCTCTCTGTTACAGTGATTAGCCACAGTGAGGCCTGGGCGCTCAGCTCTCCACTTTAATTATTCATCTTTATGAAGAAAAATTTCCCTCGTGTGCTTTATTCTTCTCCAGCCATGACCTGCGCACATGCAGTCTCCTCCTTCTTTCTTTCTCCAAAGGGCCTTGTGTGTTGAAGGGCCTTTCACCAGGGTGCTCAATCCATTTCTGCCTTTACTATGCATTCTGTGTTCTGCCAGGGGGTCAAGAGGGCATGTGGACCAGCCAGATGGCTCACCTCTTCCCTCAGGAAACTCGCCGTATTTAGCCGGGCACCATCCCAACTCAAAGCAGGGTGAGATCCCACAGTTTGGGGGAGAATTGATTCAAATGCCACTGTCCCTGCCTTTGCAACTCCAAATTCCTCCAGGCTACGCACTTTTCTACTTCACTGCCACTCACTGGAGTTTTCTGCCAGAGGCAGCATTTTAGGAGACAGTAGAAAGAGGGTGGGAAAGGAAAGATGGGAAAAAGCAGCCCATGTTATTTATGGCCTTTGCACTGACACAAGTTGCCACTATTTTAATCTAAATGAAATAAGAAAACGTATTCTGTGGGGGAAAAGGCAGTGGTCAGACTCAGTTTAACGGTGACCACCCTGAGGATGCTTGTTTTACTTGATTCCTGGTTTTTCACGTTACTTCCCTACTGCTGCTTCTCAACTTTAACTTTTGAAAAGCCAAGCTGTTTAACTGGCCAAGCCCAGGGAACTTATTTGTATGCAGCACAAATTTCAGAATCTGTTCTCAGCCTGTGCCGAGTGAAAAATGGCCTGCATTTTCTTGATAGCCCATGTGGTTGTAAAGAATAAATGGCTAATGAATTACAGATGAACATTGACGCAAATTAATCTTCCCGCTGTCCCTGGGTTATATGGCAGCCATTTAAAAGTTTAATCAATACACTAAAGTTGAAAACATGCAGGCACTGCAGTTGTTTGGATGTAATAAACATCAGAGAGAACCGGGAGGTTTGCACCCAGTCCATGTATCATAATGACAGGTATTTATGTTTAATGGACTAAATATTTTTTATTGGAAGGGAGCAAATGTCAGCTTAACTTTGTGAGCCCCGCATTCAACTTTCCTTTGAGGTTGGTGAAAGACGGCTGACGTGTCATTGGAAATGAAATGTTAGGGGGGAAAAGGCAGCGTGGAGACAAAGCCAGGATGGAGAGCCGGTGGGAGACGCGGTGCCGCACTAACGCTCCGCGGCAATTCATTAACGAAAACGTAAACTCTGATATTTCTAATGCTGCTGTAAAATGGTTTACTAGGAACAACTTTAATGGTTATTAGTGAAAACAAGTGCCCAGATCTGCCAGATATCCTGTTCGGTGCAGGCTTTTGTTTGAAAACTCTTTACCAGGTCATATTTGCTGGAGATTTATAATTAGTCTCTTTTTCTTAATGTGAGAAGTAAGCAAGAAGCTTGATGGCTTTCAGCCCTTGCATTCCATAGATCTTTCCTTTTGAATGCTGTCCAATGGCTTTAAATAACCATGCGTTCTCTTTTGGAATACTTATATCTTAATTACTTTTCAAGTCGATATTTTGTAGCGCTGCTGTGAGTCTGGTTGGACCATGGAGGCTGAGGGCGAAGGGTCTTTGCCAGAAGCAATGCCATCTTCCTGGATGGACACAGGCTGAGAAGATAGGGATGTGGCTTCAGCTGCACAGCGACAACCAATACAGACATGCTTCAGATTTTTATTTTCCTTTCCTTCCTCCCAAAATAAAGCTGACCAAAAATGTTAATCCCCCAGAGCGCGAGGTCTTGGAAAATGGCACACATTTTACAGAAATAATTAGAAGTGTTTTGGACAATGAGGAGCTTGTTTTTTAGTCCCTTCTGCAACCAATTGTCTCGGGTCCTCTTCATCATCAGGGGCACACTTAAAGGGGGAGCTCTGAGGAAAATAATTTGGGAGATCCTGAGATGTGGCTGTAGGATGAACAAAAGGGGACAAAGGGTTGAGATGACTTAGCTATCCAGTGTTCCCATTTTTTAAAAAGTAGGAGTTATGTCTAACATTAAATATTTTTAATGACAAGAATTTGTATCCTGAGATTCAGAGGAAATCAGCTTTACATGACATTAAATTAGTCACCTAAAATAATGGATTTATTGGCCTGTCCTCTTCCTGTGAGCCAACTGGTGAGAAACTTTTGGTACTGAAGGCTGAAGCATGGCTCACTGTTAACCACAAAGTCATCCCACCTGGCCCTCCCTGCAGTTTCTGTACTGTCTAGAATGTTCCTCCTGGCTCTTCTCACTATAGAAGATTGACTTGTGTGCCTATTTGTTCAGTTTGTATTTCTATCGTGCAGAAATAAGATTCAAAATAGGGAATAAGAGGCAAGAACATGAACCCAGGATCTGGCCCATAGATTTTTTATAAAGACCAGTTAAGTGATTGTTGTTGTTGTTGTTAGGTGCCGTCGAGTCAGTATCCGACTCATAGCGACCCTCATAGGGTTTACAATGGTTGATGGTTTCGGGATTGCCTTGGGAGTGGATTGCCAGGCCCTTCTCCCATTTTTGCAGCGCTGGGAATTGAGCTTGGGACCTCAGAGACTACAGTCAGTGCTCTACCAACTGAGCCAAATCCCAGCCCAGTTAAGTGATGGAGGCTATTATTTCTTATTGCGTTTAAAAATCATAACTGCATCCATATTTTATTCACCTATTATGCTTTCTAGTTACTATGATAGTAACTAGATAGCGCTTATCTTTGTTGTAACCCTAAAAGGTAAAAGTCATTATCCCCACTTTACAGAGGGGGAAATGGAGATTTGGAAGGTATGAGTTAATTATCCATGGTCACCATTAGTATATAGCAATTCTTGAAGTTGAATCCTGGCCTATTTGTGTCTGGATTAGCTATATAATAGTCTCCCATATTCTTGTTGCTCCTCTTGTCACTGGTGATAAAATCTAAGTGACCCCAACTTTTTATTCTACTCCATGATCAATTGGCTCTCCAACTGGCAGTAGTTCCTCTACCTGACAGAAGGATCAGGCTCACACTTTCCTGCCTAAATCTGGTGTCCTGAGGCCTGCTTATAGAGAACAGTCATTGCCTTAATATATATGTTGTTGTTAGTAGGTGCCGTCAAGTCGGTATCTGAGTCATAGCGACCCTCATAGGGTTTTCAATGGCCGATTGTTTTGGGATTGCCTCGGTAGGGGATTGCCAGGTCCTTCTCCCATTTTTGTGGTGCTGGGAATTGAACTCAGGACCTCAGAGACTGCAGTGTAGCACTCTACCAACTGAGCTAAATCCCAGCCCATATATATATAGAGAGAGATTGGTTATTGGTGATGGATGGTGTGACCTCAGATATGCGTTTTCCATGGTCTAAGGAGGGTTGAGGTTTAGCTCAGTTGGTAGAATGCTGCTCTGCACTCTCTGAGGCCCAGTGTTCGATTCCTAGCACCGCAAAAATGGGAGCAGTATGTGGTAATCCACTCCTGAATCAATCCTGAAACAATAAGCTATTGAAAACTCTATGAGGGTCACTATAAGTCAGACCCAACTCAAGGACACCTAAGAATAACAATGTAGTCTAGGGACTCACAGGCCCTTTAGCACATCATAAAGAAAGTATTGTTGTTGTTAGGTGCCATCGAGTTGGTATCCAACTCATAGCGACCCTCATAGGGTTTTCAATGGCTTATTGTTTTGGGATTGCCTTGGGAGTGGATTGCCAGGCCCTTTTCCCATTTTTGTGGTGCTGGAGAATTGAACTCGGGACCTCAGAGACTGCAGCGCAGTGCTCTACCAACTGAGCTAAATCCCAGCCCAGAAAGAAAGTATATGTGATAAAAATATTCAGCTGCAAACAAAAGAAATCCAACAAATAGTGATCTAAACATGTAAGCTTTATTTTCCCCATGTAGAAATAAGAATAGAGGTTGGAAACCCAAAACTATAATAGTACCTGAAAGAACAGGTCAGTAGGCACCCAGATTATTTCTCTTTCTGTCCTAGTATGCTTAGCATGTGAATTTCATTTTCATAGTCTTGAAATGGCTATTGTTCTGTTGTCATTTCAGCACCTGGGCTGGATGAAGAAGGAAGGTCTTTTCCTTGTGGCCCATTCCCTTTTTATTTCTAAGTGGACAGCTTCCTAAAGATATCTACCTCTTTCTCATTGCCTAGACCTTGTCAGTGGGAGGCTGGAGAATTGAGTATTTCAGTTTTCATGCTCTCATAGAAGAGAAAAGCAGGATAATAGATATCCAGTCCATAGTGCCTTCTGCATAAGATA
This sequence comes from Pedetes capensis, assembly GCA_007922755.1. NCBI lineage: Eukaryota > Metazoa > Chordata > Mammalia > Rodentia > Pedetidae > Pedetes > Pedetes capensis. Next base: position 32,886 of record VMDO01009247.1, on the reverse strand, counting down.
AATCACATTTTTTGTGTTCCTTGTAAAGGCATGAAGTTTTGCTAGGTACTTCATGTACACCAACTTTAATGACCCTTACAACCTCCTTGTTACAGAAGTGTTGCTGGGAAGTGTTGGAGCTGGGATTTGCAGTTACTTTTGGCTGATTCCTCTGTAGGCCTTGTCCATGTTTCTTTACCTTCTACATTGATTCCATAGTGAAGGATGATAGGGCCATTTCCAGCTGTTCTATCTCACAGTAAACATGCTGTAATCCAAAATTTCTGGACACATTGGGTTTCTTTCTTTGACCGTTGAGTATCATATTAGTTACTTCTGCTTTGCTGTGCCCAGAATATATGACAGAATAAATTAAAAAGAGAAAAGCTTTATTTGGGGTGATAGTTTCAAAGGGTTCAGTCCATCATTTATTTGGCCTTGGCAGTTCTGGGCCTGTGGTCAAGCAGAACATCACAGAGATGGGAGTGTATTGTAGAGAAGAGCCCTTCACCTCATGGCAGACAACTGGCACAGAAAAAAGCAGGAAGGGACCAGGGACAACAAGGACCTGCCCCCAGTGACCTGCTTCCTCCAGCTAGGTCCCACCTCCCACAGTTTCCAAAATCTCCTAAAATAGCACCACCAGCTTAGGACCAAGGGTTTTACACCTGAGCCTGTGGTAGCACTTCACTTTCAAACCATAAAAAGTATGCACTGCCCTGTGCTGTCTTTTACCATTTTATATTCAACCACTGAAAGTTCTACCCAAAAGGGCCAAGAAGGTGGGCTCTGGAGTCTGTCTACATTCAAATCCTGGCTCGTTCATTTACTGTGTAAGCTCAGACAAAGTATACAATGTCCATGCCTCAGTTTTCTCATCAGTGAAATGTAAATAATGGTAGCTTTGAAAGCATGTGTGTTTGAGAGGATTAAGTGCTTAGAATAGTATCTGGACCTTAGTGAAGGCCATTATTATCCACATTTACCATGTTTCATTTTGTGTACCTAACCAGATTCAACACTGCGAGGCAGTCCATGTTTTTTCCCTCTTGATATTTCCCTAAAACACTTAGCAAGTTGCCATTTTGCATTGGAGGCACCATGTAAAAACTCATTCTAGAATTATACTTCAAATCCTTGCTCCATTGCTTTAACAGCTTTTTGCTGTGGCTTCTGAATGCTAAAATGGGGACAGTGATTGTATCTGTATCATAGGGTTATTCTGATAGTTGAATGACATATGCACTTAGTTTTTTGAACAGTGTGTGGTACATGGAAAAACTCTTTGTCAGCTATAATTATTATAATTGTTCATGGATTGTCAGTGTTCAAACACTAAAACTTCATGAGATATAAAATAATCTGCTATGTTTACAAAAGCAATATTTTTCAGCCCATCTCAGGTAAGCTATTATTAAGAATAACCATATTCTTTAGGGGCTAGAATTTAGCTCAGTTGGTAGAGTGCTCCATATTCTCTGAGGACCCAGGTTCAATCCACAGCACCATGAAAATGGGAGAAGGATGTGGCAGCCCACTCTCAAATCCTGAAACAATCAGCCATTGCAAACCCTATGAGGGTCACTATGAGTCATACCTGGCTTGATGGCACCTAACAGCAACAACAACATATTCTTTTGGTGAAACTATAGCAAGTATATCCTGTGATCCAGGGCATGTGGTAGATACTGGAGATACAAAAATCTATAAAATGTAGTAAGAAATGCAAGTGGTGATAAACATGGGCAGTACATACCCTTGACAACCAAATGCTTCAAAAGTAAAACAACCCTGGGGTGTAATTTTTTCATTTACTAAACTAGCAAAGATGATCAAATCACTGTACTTGGTGCCATTGAGTAGGTTGAATGCACATTCATATGTTTTTGAAGAACGTTTTGGTTCCATGCATTGAGGCTAGAAAAGGTTTAGCTCCATTGATTTAGTAATACTACCCTTAGGAGTGTATCCTAAGGAAAGAACCAGGAGTGCATAAATAAAGCAACTTTATACACTAAAATGTTCACTATTGTAATGTTGATAACATTAAAACACAAAAAGCAGTTATTATCCAACTAGATAGGAATACTAAGCAAATTATGGCATATAGGCAGAACATAGTGTTATACAGCATTCAAGTGATGTTTAAAATAGTTTTTTTTTAAATGTCAGGAAAATAGTTACAGTAAAATAATACAAATAATATATGATCTCATCCATGTTTACAATATATGTTTAGAAAAAAAGACTAGGAGGCAAAACATCAAAATACTGTGGTTTTGGGAGCTATGGAATTGTGCATAATTTTGATTTATTTTCTTTTATTTTTCTTACAATGAACATGCATGCATATATATATATATATATATATATATATATATATATATACATGGAAAAAACCCCAAACAACAATATATTATTTCTGAAAATAGTTCTAGAAAAGAGTAGTGATAGAATCAGGATTTGTATTGGTTATGGATTTTCAGTTGCCCAACTGAATAGCCCAAATAACAGTTGCTTTAACAAGCTGTAGATTGGCTTTAACAACAACTAGTGCAGTGATCCCCAGCCCCGACACTATGGACTGATACTGGTCCATGGCCTATTAGGAAATGGCCCACATAGCAAGAGATGAGTGGTGGGTGAGTGAGAGAAGCTTCAACTGTGTTTACAGCCACTCCCTATTGGTTGAATCATCCCCAAACCTTTCCCCTCCCCTACTAGGTCTGTGGAAAATTTATTTTCCACAAAACTAGTCCTTAGTATCAAAAAGATCAGAGACTACAGGATTAGGGCATCAGTGGTACTAAAGGGGCCTTGGGACCCTTCTCAACACAGTTCCATATGCACTATCACCATTATCTGTGCTTAGTTTCCTATCTGCCTTTCCAAGCCCTTGCTACTTCTTGTGCCTCCATTTCCTGCTTTTTAAAAATATGTCTACTGACAATTTCACTGCCTTGTAGGATTGTAGTGAGGATAATATGAATTTACAATTGAGAAAGTCTTTTGCAGAGGCTAAATAAGCTGTGTAAATGTAATTTTTAGAGGACTAATCATAGCTAATGGGAATCACGTACTCACTCCATGCTAGTCACTATTGAAATCTTGGTATGCAACATTGCATTTACTCTTAGAAATTAGACATTATGAATGTTCTCATTTTACAGGTACAGATGTTGAGACACAAAGAGATTTGAACCCAGGTTATGTGACTCCCTAGTCCATGATATTGATTCTCTAACTTTAGTGTGCCTACTGAAAACTACTGAAACTACTGAACTACTGAACTACTGAAAACCTCAAGATCTAGGGTCAGAAATCAGATTCTGTTATAGGTGGCCTGCAAACCACACCTAAGAAAGAACTCTAAAACAGGGGTGTCCAGCCTTTGCCTTCCCTGGGCTGTACTGAGTGAAGAGGAACTGTCTTTGGCCTGCACATAAATTATATGGCATACTTAGGGTATACGCATAATAAGACTTTTTTGTATTTTTATTATAAAGTTTAGAGAAATGAGAACAATATAAAACTGTGGGGCTGTATTACTAGCACACTTAGGCCATGAGCCAGACAAGCTTTCTCTAAACCCTTGATTATTCAGCAATGTGGCAAAAAGCAGCAGGCCTCTCAAGACTGGCCTCCTGTGCCTCTTGAATTCTGTTCTATCCTTCCATGGTCTCTGGCAGGGAGCCTCAGCCTGTGTGTTTGACTATTTTGAGTAGCATGCCAGTTGTTTGCAGGGGCTTTCCCATCTCAAGTGGAAATAGGCCATCATTTCTGTAGCTACCTCTTGCATGGCAGCATGGGAATTCAGAAATGGGGAGATATGGGCTGCCTGATTTGACCTTGTCAGTTGGATTTTCATTATTTTCCAAAGAGAATACCTTTGAAGACCAAGCATAAGGGCTGAATGCCAATGGGAGGTGGAGTACTTTTCCAAAAAAATCAGCAGTATCCCTTAGCCCACTAAAAACAGAGGTGTGACAAGGAGGTCTGTGTTTGGCTATGGATAGACTCCCCAAAGCAGAAGGCATGGGCTGTGCTATTTAAGGCTCCCAGGAGACTCATTTCCACTTGTATGTAGGAAGACTCTCAGAGCAACTGAATTTTGGAAATGTCATTGGTTCTTTTTAAGACTGTTCTGTTTTGCAATGGATCAGAACCAATGGGCCAAACCCTATCTTGTGATAGATTTACACACTGAGGGAATGCTGGAAGAGGGAATGAAAGCTATGGGCAAGGATTTTCATGAACTGCCTCGTAAACTGACTTTGTGAGCCCCAGGGAGAATGTAAACACTGCCCCAAGGATTCATGGATTTGAATTTTGTTTAGATCCATTCATTTTATAGTCAATCTGTAAAAGAAAGGGCAAAAATAATACTGGTTACCTCATAAGATTGTTTAAAGGATCAAATGATGAGATGATCCATATAAAATACTTATCACAGTGCTAACACATAGGAAGCTCAATAAAGTTAGCTATGATGCTGATAGGGGAGGTGGAAAAGGATATGGGTAAGATTTTGCTGGGTAAAATGTCTCATTTGAACATTCACATTGAAAAGAAGCTCTGTCTTAAGAACCGGGAAATGCATTTTGAATATGTTATCATTAAATGAAGTATAACACTCCTAAAAAGTCAGAAGCCACAGAAATACTGCTCTTCACATGCTTCTCTAGCTCATAAGTCCCTACAGTGATCTTTCTTACAAAAGGAACATTGAATTTGAGCAAGAACAACTGAAAACTAACCACAGTTTTTCTCTATAAAGTTTCCTCTCTTTGAACGCATTAATTTAAGTCTCACTTTCTTCACCTCTGGACTATGGGTAATGAAAACTACCTGATGTATAATATCTTAGTATAGTGTCTTGCCCGTAGAAGATGGTCAAAGAAATAAGTGATGATATTGGGGGCTTCAGTAGCCAACAGAGCTCCAAAGAGTAGACTGTGCTTCTGAGGGATAATATGCTTTTATCTCCAGGGACATGCTGAATGCAAAAGAGAATTATACAAAATGAACATCCAGAATGGAAAAATTTTGTATGCTAATATTTAGATGACCTACAGAATTATTTCATGTTTAGGGGAATAACTTTTGTTATGTCTTATCTTTAGTGTTAGAGAATCCCTACCCCTACCCACAATACAGTGCTGCTCAAGATATGCCCAACTCTTTCTGTCCTTGAGATTCTGCTAGGTGCTCTTCTAGTGTGAAAGATGCCAGCCTCCATGCTGAACCTTCCAGGGGCTGCAACTGTCTTTCTAAGAGGGGATGCCTACATATCATGCCACATAGTCCCTACAGCATACAGGACCAGGTTATTCATGATGGGAGGAAGGGGATATGTAAATTGAATATCAAGAGTTAAAGTGGGTCTTCCATCCAGTTCTTGATGGAGGGAAAGTATTCAGTCTTTCAGTGCTAGATGTGATATTAATTATGGGTTTTTAGTAGACAACTTCTATTATCAGTTTAAGGAACTTCTGTTTTTTCCTGTGTTGAGAGTTTTATCATGGGCAAATTAATGTAAAATTTTGCCAATATTCTCCTGCATCAGTTAACACATTGCATTTTTATAATCTGTTAATACGATGAGTTATATTTATTTTTGAATATTGAACCAACATTGCATCTTTAGGATACACTCTAGTTGGTCATGGTGTGTTATACTTTTATGTGTTGCTGAATCTCATGGCTAATATTTTGTTGTAGATTTTGAAGGTATGTCCATGTAGAATATTCTGCAGTTTTATTTTCTTGTAATATATTTGTCTAGTATAGTTGCTTGGTTCATAAGTTGGTAAGTATTCCTCTCTCTTTAATTCTCTAGAAAAGACTCTAGAATTAGTATTATTCTTTGAAAATCTCTGAATTTGCCATTGAAGACATTTGGCCTGGAGATATTTTCATTAAGCTATGAATTCAGTTTCTTTAATAGATATGAGGTTCTTCAGGTTATTCATGTCTTCTTTAGGGCCTAGGCTTTTATTTTAAAAGGCAAACTTCCCTCCTCTAAACCTCTGCTTTTTATCACTGTGGCCATTATGCAACCTTTGGGGGTTTTCACAGCTTGAGCTCACAATCTACTCTTGACCTCCTATGCCTTCTGGTGGGTAAACAAGGATAGCCTGGCACATTCATGCAGTCATTTATTTGTTTATTCAGCAAACATTTTAATCACATTTTGAATTCCAGGAACTGCAATAGGGATTGTAGATTCAAAGCTGAGCAAGAAAGTATCCCTGAGTTCAAGTAAATTATATTTAAGTGAGAGTAACAATAAAGTGCTTGACCCCACTGCAGTGGGCTATGTGTAAAGGTTGTGTGATAAATAGTGCGCAGGGAGAAAAAACAGGGAGGGAGTCAGTACTGAGAGGGACTCTCGGAAAGCTTCTAGATAGAAATGTGATTTGGATTGAGTCTTGAAAGATAAGAATTCTGATAGAAAGGAGCCTTGTCACATGAACTGCCATGGCATGTTTTGGGGAAACAAGCCATTTCAGCTTTTTGTAGGGTAGGAAAATTTACTTCAGGGATTCGTTCTGATCAGGGACTGAAAATCAAAATGGTAAACTAAAAATGTTAGATTACTTTAGTTACCACCATTCTTCTATTTATGTTCATTCCAAACTGGATATTGTAGAATTTCTTTCACTGTTAATTGATCATTATTATTCACAATTTGCTCTTTAGTATGTTGCTCATGTCAGGCCAATTTAATCTGCTACAGATTCAACTGTATTCTCTACCCTCGGAATACATCATGAGCAGCAATGCCCTATAAAATTGGGAGCATCTTTGCCTCATCTGGCTTGACTGATCCCATACTTTCAACATGTGATATCTGGGTTATACTTATTTGTTTCCTGCAGTGGCTGCTGGTTTTGACACTTTTACACACCTGCATTGGCCTCCAAGAACATCTGTTGTCATCTACTAGCTTGCAAATTCACTGCTTTAATTAATTAATGGAAACTCTTTAGAAGTTAGGGCTCCCTGTTTTTAATTTTCAGTTAAAAACACCTACTGACTTCCATTTTAAAAATAGATGCTATCTAATTGATTTGCTTATTACTCTTTGATCCTAAAATATAGCTCTAATGGCTCTGTGCCATTGTCAGTAATTTAAGTATTCATGAGTATTTAGGTAAAGCTGGGATACTTGGAATTATTCTAGCATGACTAAATGTGTTATCAAGGGTTTTGATTCCAAGAGTATGCTTATAAATACATAGCTCAACTTAAGGAACAAACTACAATTTTAGGCTTCAAAATAGAAATTCTTAACATATGTATACTTTTCACTACACACTGGCCTCAGTGCTGGGCCCTTGAGAGACTTTAGCAGACAAATGAAACTTCTTGCTATCACAGAGCTTAGAATCTAGGGATGTTCATTTATTCATTAACCTATGACTCCATAGTCCTGAATTCTGTACCAGCCTCTGCAATAGTTGCTATGTTTTGCTCTACAGGTAAAAACATTAGTATGATATTATGCAGGCCACAATAAATATTTACCTAGCTTTAAAATTACCCTTTATATTCTTGTTAACATATCCCATATTAAGCAGAGTGTGGAAGAAAAAAACACATTAGCCATAGTAGCAGAGATTGCTTTGTACTAAAATCCACATTTTCTTCCTCTGTGGGGGTCCCAACCTAGACCTCAGTTCACAGTCTTTCATGTACTTAGATATAATCACATGAGTGTGTCTTAGCATAAGAAATGTTAGTGGAAGAGATGTTAGTCAGTTCATGACTAAGGCTTTGAGGAGTAACTGTGCCTCTTTCATATAATTTCCCCTTCCCCTGGCCTGAGGTCTATGAAAGGACTTGATCAGAGATGGCAGAACCACAAAAATTACACATGGAAGGGGCTGTGTTGGACTTTTGAACAAGGAAGATGTAAGTGTCTATTGTGTTAGGCTCTTTAAATTGTGAGACTTGTTACTGCAGCTTGTATAATCCTTACCCATACAATAATAGGACAGCTCCAAGACAATTCATTATTATGAAAAATAGTTGAGACATATCCCTTGATGTGCCATCATTTGCAAATGATAATACATATTATTCAATACTTGGAGTTCCTTATCGCTACTATGGGGAGAGGCAAAGGTTATTATTCTCATTTTAGATATGAAAATTGAGGTTCACATAAGTCATGTGGCCTGCCAAAATTCCCAAGTCTGGACTTCAAAGGAATTAGTACTAGCATTAAGGTATTCTGGTGATTGCTTAGTTTTATACCCCTATCCTGTCTTACCACCTTTAATATGTTTATATCTAAAATTATTATAGATGCTTGTGTACTTAAATTCTGTCACTTGCTCATTATCCGTCTTCTACTACTAGGATATTATGTCCATGAGCTGAGACCTATCCACTGCTGTAACCCCACCTACTGGGATATTTTCTGGCATCATAGGACCTCAGTAAATAGTTGTTTAATGTAAGAAGGGACTAGAAAATACCTTTTTTAGTCTGCATTTTGTAGTGAAAATGAAACATGAGCCATATACATTTTTCAAAGGGAGAAAGGAAGGAAAGAATCAGAGGGAAAGGGGGAAGGAAACAGGACAGATTATATATGTGGAATGTGTATATAAAGAATACAGTACAGAGTGACCACATTGGTGTGGGGAAGGACTGATAATTTTTCATCTTAACTATTTTTTTATCTATTGTTGTTTGAGAAAGATACACTGGCCTGATAGAATCACAGTCATTCCTAGCTTAAAATGCTTAAATAGGTCACCTTGGTGATCAGGGGAGGAGAAGGCCTGATGAAACAATGGATGTTCCAATTTACTTAAATATCCCATTAAAATGTGTGTATTGTGTGGACTTGTTCATAGAGCAAGAACAAATGTACAAAATATCAACAGTGAGTTTAGGTAAAGAAGATACAATGAAACTCAAGAACCACTGATCTAGAATATGCCTCCTACTTTTTCTGCTTTTCATGACATTTAGTCTTTTATCCAAAAGCCCAGGTCCATATGGACATAGAATGTACTACATTGCAGATTTTTATAATTGCTCCTTTAAGGTTTGATTCAGGTTTAACATCTTGGCAAGACTAGGGGATGTTGGTTATGTTTTACTGCACCATGTTTAGAGGCATATGATGTTTAATCATACCGTTCTAAACAATGCTAAGATCAATCATTGGCTGATGTGATTACCACCATATGGATCCACTCAAAAGGTATATGTTCCCCTTTGTAATTACCAATGTAGAGAGTGACAATTTAAGGCTGTGTGATTATTCTCTCCCTAATACATTTTCACTCAATAATCATAACACCCATTGATATTATTTCCCTGAGTTACTGCACTGGAGAATGAAGATTTTTCTGTGTTTGTCCTTCCTTCTGAATTATTTATGTCACTCTTTAAGAGCTTTTTCTTCCTTTGCATTTATTTGCTTATAGGTTTGTCTGAGAATCATTATGGATTTATGGCTTTTTTTAATTCAATGTGTCAAATAATTGCTATCATTATTCTTTTTGATGTTCAAGTCATACCAGAGAGTGCCTCTTAAAAGCACTTTCTGCATTCTTTTCCTGCTTTCTGGTGCAAGATGTTCTAGGTCCCCCTTGTACATTTCCTGTGCTACAACCTGAATCAGATGTTTCCTCAAAGATCCCTGGTTATTTTTAGTAGAAAGTATTATTTAGAAACCATTATCTGGATGATAAGAGTCCAACTCATGCATGTCCACACCCACATTCATTTACATATATTTCAAAATCATTTCCAATACATCCCTCCAATGTTCCCCTCCATCTCCTTCAGTCTTCTAGGGTTTCTATAATAATATTCTACAGACTGAGTGACTTAAAATAATATTAATTTATTGTCTTACTTTTGCAGTGAGAAGCCTGGTATTGGTCTTCACTGAGCTTAAATCAAGGTCTTAGTAGTGATGCATTCCTTTCTGGAGGCACAGTAAAAAAATCTGTGTTCTTGCCTTTTTCAGCTTCTAGAAACCACACACATTCCTTAGCTCCTGACTCCTCCTCCATCTTTAAAGCCAGTGAAGTTTGCATCTCTCTGAACATTCCTCTGGGGTCACATCTCCCTCTCTGACCACAACCTGAAACCAATCTCCCCTTTTAAGGGCTCATGTGATTAGACTGAGCCCACCCAGGTAGTTGGAGATACTGTTGCCATCTGAAGACCCATAACCTCACCTATCTGCAGAGTCCCTATTGCCACACCAAGTAAGGTGTTCCCAGGTTCCTGGGACGAGTGCGTGAATGTCTTCAGGGCCATTATTCTCCCACCAACATCTTCCCTCATTCTTTGTTTCATTTTTCTTCTCTTATAGTGAAAACTCTGACATTCAACACCTTCAGTATATTTACCGAGTTTTTCTACACTGCAATATACAGAAAATAGCTCGCAAATGGTAACACCTATGACACCAACTATAAGCCCACTATATGGAATTCCAGATTTCTTTGTGGTTCTTTTGGCGCTCAGAATATATCTCAGATATATATCTGGAAGACAGTGTTCCAAAAATGACTTTTTTGTGTCTATATTATCAATTTTTTGTACAATGAGATTGGGGCTGGGGTTTAGCTCACTTGGCAGAATACTGCTCTACACTCTCTGAGGGTCTGGGTTCTATTTCCATAACCACAAAAATGGGAGAAGGAAGTGGCAATTCACTCCTGAAGCAATCCCAAAACAATCAGCTATTGAAAACCCTATGAGGGTTTCTATGAGTTGAACTGGACTCAATGGCACCTAATAACAACATACAATGAGGTTCATTTCTATGTGTGTATCAGTTTAGAGGTTTGCATTTCCCATCATTTAAAATTATTCAATTATTCTTAAACATATATATGTATATATATGTGTGTGCGTATATATATAACATATAACTATAAAAATAGCTATATTCAGAGAATTTCCTCCATGTTACTTTTATTTACCTACTATACAATCATTCTTATTAGTCTGTAGTTTATTCTTCCTATGTTCTTTCAAGGAAAGCATAGATGAGTGTGTTTATCTTACTTTTATTTCTTTCTTACCCCCAAGTAGCTGAATTTATACACATTTTGTTCCTTGAATTTTTAGCAGTATATTCTGCCTTTTTAAATAGAATATACACACAAAAACACATACACAGATGCACACCCATATACAGTATATTTGTTGTTGTTGTTGTTAGGTGCCATCGAGTTGTGTCTGACTCATAGCAACCATCACAGGGTTTTCAATGGCAGATTGTTTTCAGGATTGCCTTGAGAGTGGGTTGCCATGTCCTTCTCCCATTTTTATGGTGCTGGGAATCGAACTCGGGACCTCAGAGACTGCATGCAGAGTGGCACTCTACCAACTGAGCTAAATCCCAGCCTATACAGTATATACCAGGAGTCATTCTGTGTAAGGAGGTCATGGATATCTGGAAAGAATAATTATAAAATATTGTGTATACATCTTCTCTACTGTTTAACTTACTATAAGAAACATGTATCATATTTGTGACATAACACAACCAAAAAGAGAAATGCAGAGAGAGAGAAAATGACTTCTTGGTGTGCCTTCTACCCATCCCTTCAATCCCTAAGACACAGCTAATCTTTTTTCTGTGTTCACATAATATTTTGTTATGTGACAGTACTGTAGCCATTTTTTAATCACAGTTTTTGTTTGATAACTCATCTTGTTTTCCACCTGGTTAGTTCTTCAGATATAGAAAGAGTGTCTCCCTTCCTTTTGTCTGCTGTTTTTTTTTTTTTTAATCATTGTGCCTCGTACATGGTGCTTCCCTACTTACTTGTTTTGCTTAAAATTCCATTAGAGAGTTTATTATTCCAAATGACTTAATTGATCTGTGTTATAATAAGGAAGACAAGAGGAAGTGGAAGGATCATGAATGTTCTGGAAGGAAAGAATGAACCAAGACAGGAAAGCAGGGACACAGATAGGAAAATTCAACTTTGTGAGCCAGAGCAGCACAGAACAGGGGCAGTGAACAGCAGATGATGCTCAGTGGGACAGAAAAAGCTCCCTAGGAACATTTCCTCCAGGCACCACAAAACTGAGGCTTAGAGAGATGGAACAAGTTGCTCAGGATGGTCACTAGCAGACCAGGAGCTGAACATCAGTTTTTTGACTCAGCCTCTCTTCCCTGAGGGGATGTGATCTTCTTGTGGCTTCAGAAGAGCCCTTCTGAAACTCAGCAGGTACTCCTACTGCTCTGACGTGGGCAGAGGGTCACACTTCCATCCTTTCGGAGGGCTTCCAAGGTGGGCCACTAATGTCAGGGCTGACATGTACATCTCTTTCCTGACCTCCTTCAGTCAAGTCAGCTGTATTTGTGGAGGTGCACTATTCAGACTCAGAGCATTGTTTAAATTTAAAATCAATAAAGAAAAGCAAGTCCGTGAGAGGCACAGACTGATTAAGTGCTGGCTGTAAGAAGAAGTCTATCCTCTGCCACATTTCTCTTGAAATCCTGAGAAATGTGAAGAGGATCGAGCAAAGTGAAAACAGATTAAAATTTATGTCAGATACCAAAATGCAGTAAAGCAACCGCATCTTTGGCAGGTAATCAAGAATTGGATGATTCTGAGCTGTGATTTGGCAAAATGATGTGAACATATTCACACATATACACACACAAACATGAATGTACATAACATACCCCACAGTCACAAAGTACACATATAACACGTGTAACACAATTTACAGGAAGATACACAAAGCACAAATAAGCACCTACTTGCTCACATACAACACATATGTGTACGCAGACACACCCCTGAAGGTATTCTTCAGTGTTCCTATAAAGATGTAACTCTTCCATCTGACAACTTATCCTACACTTTTATTTGGATGAAAAGATAGAAGTAGAGGGGGAAATCTCCTCATCAGAAAATTCAGTGGAAAAAAAATTCCCAAGACATTGTTATATATTACTGGTTATTTTTGGTGGTTAAGAGAATTATTTGAAAACAAAGAAGCCTTTCACAAAGCCTCTAAAATACAAAAGATTTAATAACATTTACATCTGTGTATCAGCCATGTCTGTAATGCAAGTCATGAATAACACATAAACCAGAGCAGGGAAAGAACAGAAGTGCTCACACATCATTTAAAATCCAACCCACCCCATCGTCAGTGGAATCAAATACACAGCAGGAGCAATTCCAGTTCACACACACACAATGTAGTCATTGGAAATGAAAACATATTAATTACGTTCCTTAAGGTTAGGAGATAGATAGCCAGATTCACTAAACCTGTCCAACTTCTCTGTTGAAAATCTGTACCAAAAGCACATCTCGAGGTGCCTCTTTTTTTCTTAAGAAATTGCAGAATGAGTGTGTGTATTTGTCTTGCATTACTACTTATTTCAATCTGCACTTGGGGCTCAGCCTTGCCTCCATGCTGTGCTGAAAATGGAGGAAAGTTGGCTTGCAAAGAAGGATCCCTGTTATAAGTAACTTAAAAAAAAATTGTTGTTAAAGAATGATACTTAACCCCCCACCATCATTTGCACAACTGCTGGTACCATATATGTGGAAGTTCATTCTGCCATAAGATTAGCCATGAAGTACCCAAACCTGGATCCCATGTGCAGTATTTGACTGAGAAGGAAATCCATCCTTAGTGTGAATCAGATAACCGCCTAAGGCTCAAATTCAAAATTCTGTGTTCCTAGATCTTTGTTGTGGCCTCTGTGTGTTTCTAAGGATCTCTTAGGCTTTTATGTGCCACTAAGAGATGCACACACTCTGCCCCAGGACAGACTCTGGTGCATGGTGGAGAAGGACAAGCTGAGAGAGATTTTTGTGTGAGCATTTGCGTTTGGTGTTTGTTACTATTTACTCTTTGAGTCAGAGCTGGTGTATTTTGATTTCAGGAGTTAGGATAGTCAAATACTGTTACTCTTAATTCATCACTCACTGTTGGCTGGCTTTTGTCTGGTGTTTGTTTGCTTGTTTAGCTTCCCTTTCTTCTTCTGCACATTGTTTTTTCTTCTATCTCTGGGCCTTCCTCTGTTGATGTCAGACCATGGCACCCAGGTGCCTCACAGTTTAGAAAGAGCTCTGTAAATGTCATGAAACCCCTTCTTCTTCCTCCCTTATGTACCTCATTTCAGCGTGAAATTTCAAGCACTTCCCAGTCCTCACTGCAGCAAAGGTTAACACTCATCTCTCTTTTATGTACTATAAATGCTCAATTCCTAAGGCTAGTGTTTCAGGGCAAGTTGAGTGTAATTGCTAAATAATATAGCCATTCTCATCTTAAATGAGCGGTACTTCCGTTGTTCCTGATGCTTCTTTGTGCATGCATGTACGTTTGTGTGTGAATATGGACAAGTGTGAGTGAGGAGGTGTCCACCGAGGGGAAGCTACAGCTGTCCCCTTGGAGTTTGCACATTTACGCATTTGAGTTTTAAATGTTGTGCCGCATCCTGGGCCTTTTAGGCACTGCAGATTATGTATAATAGATGACCTGCATTTACAGAGACGTGTGCTATACAGATGTAAATGTTATTATAGCTTTTATATTTTATGTTCTTGTTGAAAGATCATTTTGTCTTTGAATAATATGGCCGTTCAATTTTTTTTGGAGGGGAGGGGGTTATCTTTAAAAGAGAATATGAAATGGATATTGCACATCATATATTTCTTAAAAGTAATTTGGAATTTTAGGGTCCGGGATTGGGGCTGACTGATACACTGCCGCGATGAGATATAACCCCTGGAAAATAACAGCACCAGCACATGCCTGCATCTGTCTAACCTCATAATTCACTTTCACATTGGATTATGGATGTCTGCGTTCAGTGAGTCTATCTTCCCTTTAGGTATTATTTCAGCCCTTTGAGATAATAAGGAAAGTTTAATTGCGTTGTTAATTGATTTTTTGCACAACATTATTACCTTGATTGATTGCAGAGTTGATGAAAATGTTAGACACAGGCAGCGTGGAGTATCAGGCAGGCAAGGAGTGGGAGCCTTGTGGAGAATAGATAACCTTGATGTTAAGAGCTATATCCTTCAGATATGTCTTCCCTTGACATATTGATGGCCCTTGAAAAGGGAAAAGCTGATTGTATGCAGAATGCAATCATTAAACCCACTTCAGCCTGCTGTTGATTAATTTGTTTTTTCCTGAAGGATCTAGTTATAGGGAAGGCCTCACTTGTACCAACCGCAGCCATTTTCTAGGCCCCAGACTGTGCTTAACCCTCTATATGAAGAGGAAGAATGAGGCTGCACTGGCTGAGACAGATTGTCTTAAGGTGTATAGATGATGTGCCTCATGCTCACAGGGCATCCTCACTCTTGGAAACTCTTGGTTCACCCAGCATGGTGCTTATTTTCTCTCAAAATATTAATTCATTAAAATGCCGATGTCAAGAAACCCTTTGTTGAGACCTGGGATAGAAGAAATGGTAATGTTGGGCTGCCTGCAAAGGTTTATTCACCACACCTTCCAGTGGTATCTGCAGAAGACACAGCACCAGGAGTTTTTATTATTCATTTGGCAAAACCTTGCATAAGCCTGCTCCCATGATTGGAGAATTGGGTGGTCACTGGTATGTGTGTAAGAGTGTTAGCTTTTTGCCACTGTGTCAAAGTACCTGAGACAATCAATTTATAAGGAAGACAGGTTTATTTTGGGTTTCAGTCCATGGGTAGTTGGCTCCATTGTTTCTTGGCCTGTGCCAACATTGTGGCAGGTACATGTGGCAGCTTAGAGCTGGTACACAAAAGATAGTAGTAGGAAGAGACACTTTCAGGGTCATTGTATTACTCAGCTGGTGCATCGCTGTGACAGAAAAATTGACCAAATCAAACTTATGAGAGGAAATGGTTTATTGAGGGGCTCATGATAAGAGGATGTCAGTCCAAAATGGTGGTGGGACAGGTGTGGTAGTGGCAGGGCCCGTGGCGGAGAACTTTACCTGTTGGCCGTCAAGAAGCAGAGAGAGCAACCGGAACTGCAGGTTTCAGGTAAAAACCTTCAAAAGCCCACCTGCCAGTGACTTACTTCCACCAGGCCATATCCAGCCTCCTATAGTTCCACAACCTCCCAGGACAGTACCACCAGCTGGAGACCCAATGTTTAAACACATGGCCTTTGGAAGAATGATGGTCATAATTTGAATGTCAAATGTCCCCCAGTGACCTAATACATTAGTTTTTCATTGCCATGACAAAATACCTGAGCAAAACTACTTAAGGAAGGAAAGATTTATTTTGGCTCATGATTTCAGAGGCTTCTGCCCATCATAGTGGGAAGTATGTGGCATAGCAGAGCAGCTCACCTCACAGAAGCCAGGAAGCAGAGCCGCACAACACCCGCACTCATGGATATTATCCTTTTGTTGTATTGGGGCCCTCAGCCTGTTGGATGGTACCATCCACATCCAAGTAAAGCCTTCTCTCCTTAGTTAATCCTGTCTGAAAATGCCCTCATAGACACCTCAACCCACTCAACTTGACAGTCAAGATTAACCACCACACCTGGCTTTCCTTCTAGGTCCCACCTGTTAAATATTCTACCACCTCTCAATAGTGCCAGAGGCTGGGGGCCAAGCCATTAATATATGGACCTTTGAGGACACTTGTCCAAACTATAGCAAGGGGGATAATAGGAAAGGATTTCTGGAAAGCATTATAGTTTTGCTTAAGTCCTCTCCTTGGTCTTAAATGACTTTCCAAAGAAAACACATTGAAAGCTCTCATAATTACAGCAATGTGCAGGACTTTACCTAGTACCAAAAATGAGGGTGGTTGATCAGTTTGCTGATTGGTTAACAGGACTTATACCCTGCCTCCCCTCCTCATTCTAGTTCATCTACTACTGTACAACCCTGGACAGAGATTTAGATGGCTGCCCTTAGGGGAGAAGAAGAAAGGAAGCTCATGTATGTGCATGAATCCTAGAGTGCATCCACCTTCTGAGGAGACTGAGTAGCTTCCCCTTCCCCCTCACCAGCCTTCAAGCTTGTTACTCAGGGCATTCTGACTAATTTGGCCCTTTTCTTCCCATACTAGCTGTGCCCAATACTCATTTAAACTAATTTTTAACTTCATAGCATTATTGGAGGCCTACCAAAAGTTACAATATCTTCCTGAGCCCCATGGGTCATGTGGGCTTCAACACAGAAGAGAAATAGCTCACGAGTCCCCCAGCACCACAAAACACCACGTGGATAGCACACCTTCTCCTGTCTGCCCCACCCCTCTATTATGAGTCTTTCTTTTCCTCAACTAACCACTGGCACTCAGGGAATGTAATATCCACAGTCTTGGTCCTCAATTACAGTAATGGCTTATAATGAGATTTTGGCCAAGTAGCAGGTAGCAGGTTATTACTTCCTGCTCAGCGTGGGCAATGTCTATGCTGTTAATTTGTGTTGCCGAATGTGGCTCAGAGCTGGGCATCAAACTGTCAGAGCCAGATGTATTCTATTAGGTGCGAGGCTCACATTGGCCCATGGGCAATTTTTTTTTTCCCAATATGGAGCCATATTAACTCACCACAGGGTGAATCCTGACAAATCCAAGCCAGCCAAATAAAAGGAGTAATATCCCAAGCCATCAAAGTAGTTTGTTCCAGGGACAGATAACACCTGGTACCACCCACTGTCAGTAATGTCTGTCTGACTGGGGCCATTCTATTGACAGGCAAAAACTACACCCCTCTTAATATTGCTGGGGCCACTCTGGTGCCTTAATTAAGTTTTAATGAGCCTAACCCTAATGAAGGACCTTATACTATGCTTGTCTACTATTTTGTTTTGCCCAAGATAAAAACAGAGTAAAAAGTACAAAAAGGGCACAATGCTCTTATAAACTTTATGCTACCAATTCTTGACCTACTTTCTTGCATTAAAAATATACGTGTATGTACACACACTTTTATTTCAAGGCAGATTAGAGGATGAGTACTTAAAAGCCAGGAAATAATGAAAATATTTTGGGCATCTGATAGAATTTGGTGGTGCCCAAGAATTATGTTTAGCTTTCTGCAATAATAGCCTTTTGGATATTTTTTTGTAATACAAACTACTTTCAGTTAGATCATATATGAGCAGATTCCTTTTGTTTTCTTTTGTGAGAAAGTAATTTAGAGTGTCCTGGAATCAGGAAAGATTATGGTAATGTCAGTACAGGAGAAGTTTGTTTGGATTCTAATGAAGGGCAGATGGCAATTGGACCAAGATGCCCAAGAAAGAAGTCCTCTTCCCTCGTCCTTGCAAGGTTTGAATTATGACAAACCCAGTTGTTACTGGGTGTGCTTAATTTTATTTGAGAGGTTCTTTTTGCAGCTTGAAGAATTTAAAATATAAAAAAAAGCGACTTGTCTTTATTTTCAATGACTCTCTTGAGAAATTTCAGCCTGCGGAACCAGACAGAACTATGGCTGTTTCGCCCACTTTTGATGTGAGCTTTCTAATAGGAACAGATCTGAAACCCAAAAGCAAAATTCTGCTTGAGAGCAAAGCCAAAAGTCTCATTCAAACTCTGCAGGACCCCCACTGCTCAGATTTGTTCATACAAGATTCTGTCAGTTTAGAGAGAGCCTAAAGACTTTCTGGGAAATTATTTCTGCAAATATATATATATATATATTTTGCCTTTGTGAATCAGATTGTACAGGTTCAGTTCTATTCTACTTACCCCAAAAACTCTTTTCTTCTTTTCTCCTGTTAATGTAATCTACTACATATCACTTAGATTTAAACTTCATGATTTGTTTATTATTTGTGCTTTAAAGAACTGAACACTCCTTTACTATTGGTGTTTCTGTTGTTTTGAGGTGCTAGGGATCCAGCCCAGGACCTTGCACACGCTAGGCACACATTCTACCACTGAGTTACATCCCTAGCCCTTTGTCATTTTTTATTTTAGGCACCATTTAGTTTCTGACTGTTTTAGGGGAAAAAATAAAATCTTCATTTATTAAAACTCAACACAATAGGACCCTCAACCAGATTTTTGTTTTTATCTTTGAGGTTGGATAGCCTTGATTTTATTTTTGACAAAAGCAAAAAGGGGCCCTTTTCAGTTGTCCTAAGACAGTGTTTCTTAAAGATGGTCCCCAGCATCACCTGGTAACTTGTGAAAAATGCAAAAGACCCACTAAATCAGACACTCTGGGGAGGGAGCTCCATCTTTTCAAAAAGTCTTCTTGGTGATTCTGATGCAGGGACAAAGCAGAGAGCCACCATCTTGGGGCCAACTCATGCAGTTCTTTAATGGGTAAATGTCCAGGGATATATGGGAAATGCTAGGGTTGAATAAGTGTCCTAAGATCTGTTTATTTACTTGATCTGTTGAGTACCTCTTATGTCCTTGTTTGCATGGGTAAAAAACTTGTTTCAACTCTTTTGAAGTTCATATAAAAAGAAGCTTCTAAGACCTTGAGAAATACTCAGTCTACAGCCTCAATACTCCAGCTATGGTTCCTAAGTATATCAACCTATGTTATAAATACTCAGTTGTGGTCACTATGACATGCTTAATTAAATAATGAAATTGACTTTGATTTTAGATAAGGTTTTAGGTATAAGAGAAAACTCAGAGTTTCTAGTTAACCATAACTTAATTAACTAGGGCCCAACCTTTCCCTAGTGGCTAGTCAACCCCATGACTGTTATACTGGGGAAGCATAAGGGAAGAATGCAGTAGGAGCCATGCTATCCTTGCTTCACTGACCAGTTGAGAGGCCTCTCAGCTGAAATGGTGCCATAATTGGACCAAGCTCTGCTTTCCCCTGCCCAAAAGTCCAGGAACTCCAGTTTTTGTTTACTTCCTTCTCAGACTGAAATTCATTTATTTCCATCCTATGAAATTCTAATTTGAAATGCCATTTCTTAGAATATCATACATTTTGTTTTTTAAATGATAGGTTTGAAAACTCTGGAAGCCACAAATACTCTTTCTCTTAAAGGGAGGTGGTCATTTGTTTTTCCAGGCATGAAAATAGTCACTTTGTTTCTATGTCAGAGAATGATACAACCAATGAGGATCAAAAGAAGGTGGGATTATTACTATATTTTTATTTGAATAGCTCTGCCTCTCTTCTGAGAAATGTGGACTAGGTGCAATTTTTGTAATTTTTTGTTTTACATTTTTGACTATCAAATAATGGTAACTCCATGCTATTGGACGGCAATTTTTTTTTTTTTTTTTTTTTGGATTTCCATGGTAAAAGTGATCATTTTCTAAGAAATGGTGGGAATCTTTATGAGTTTGCATGCTGGTTTACATTTATGTAGGTGATATGCAAAAATATCCAACTCTTGAGCCTGGAAAAATTAATTAGAGCAATTGATAGTACAGAAAGTCAGACCCTACAATTGAGGCAGAAGGAATCTAAAAGTGTATATGGAGGAGGTGTGTTGTGGCCACATTCTCCGATAGCTTTCAGCTCAGATTGAGTAAACATGACATATTGATCATTACAGAACCTATAATTGGTGACCAAAAGCCCAGTATGGCTTTAATGGCCCTCCCTGAATAGTTGCCTTCATTTATTTATTTATTTCAAAGACAGCTACTGTTTTTTCCTAAATTCATGCTGCCCTCTAGTGGCCATGCTTCCAGATGCAGAAGTTGAAGTGGAAAAGATAAATGTGAAGATAATGGGAATGGTGGAGGGGTGGACTTTCTTTTTCTTTTCTGGAAGATTTTTGAGGTCCTCAATCAAGAACTGAAAAAGTACATGAAATCATCCCACTTGACCACTGTCTGTTTTGAATGACAGCCTGGTTTATGGCGCATCCATCAGTGAGCTGCACTGAATGGCACTTCATGAATCTTAGCTGATTTGCATCCCATCTCACCACACTCTCTGGAATCTAGCCCATCTCAGATCCATTATGCCCCTCTTGGAGGACAGATGTGAGGGAGAGGGAAAAGTACTCACCCCACCCTGGCTTTGCAGCTCACCATTTCCTCTGTGAAAAAAGTAGAGAAGAATGAGCCTATGTCATGTTGTTTAGTGATCTTTGAAGTTCTCAGGAGACCTCTGGTTCCTGTGAACAGACTTGAACAAGTAAATAATACATTTGCAAAATAACCCATTAAAGCAAAACTTCCATTCCTGTCCTAAAGGCAGTATCCTACAATTCAGAGATTTCTGAACTATAGTGGTAAAGTTATATGGGTGCCAGTTATTGTCACCTTAGGGCAGCCAGTTGGGACCTCATTTTCCTCTGTAAATGAAGGACTTTTACCTAAATGAGGATCTTTAAATTCCGTCCCAGCTCAAGAATTCGGTACAGTGAAAGAAATCTTTCCAAGGAAAATTTAGCATCCTATGGATAAGCCTACTAGGAAGTACAGCAAATAATATTCTTATAGCAGAGCATAAGTGAATCATTGTTTAGGATGGCAAGAGTAAAGACTGCTTCTGGTTTTATTTTTAGTTGGGGCAAAAACTGTAACCTGAGAATAAAAAATAAAACTTGGATCACAAAGATTTAGAAATTTATTATTGAGGGGAAGAGTGGCCTTGTTGGAGCAAGGAAATACTTACAATGGAGTTTGATCTCTTGTACCTATTGATTGAAATACAATGTGTGTAGAGGTAAAACCCAATCATATTAGTGATGTTTGAAACAGAGATCTACTGAGCCCACACTGGATCTGAGGTTCTTTCCTCAGATCCTATTAACCGACAATCCAAAATAAAAATAAAAATTTAAAAAATGTTGACAACTGAGCAAAAGCATGTTGACTATTTCCTCTCCAGGATTCACATAATGGAAACATCTGCTGCCAGATAACTTCTAATCTGCCAGTCTAATGCTGCTTTGATGTGGAGGGGACTTTGCGTGGCCCGATCAGGTGTGGATAGGGCCATGGCAACTGCCACCTGGGCATGAGGTCCAGGGACTCAAGGTTGGGCAGCGGAGTTTGTGACTGAGGATCTACTTACCGGTGCAAGGATTTCTTAGGCTTGGACTCACGTTTCCATTTTCCACTAGCAAATTACATGAGGGGAAATCTTGCCCTGTGTTTTTCTTCCTCTCTTTCCTTTCCCTCTTCTGAAATGACAAGCTTCATTCTGTGAAATTTCTACAGCCTCTGGCTTATCCCATGTCAGCTTGCCTGCATATTATAACCCCACAATTTATACCTATCACACACCCAGCATGTTCACCTTTGGCTACATACTCTTCATGCTAAGAAATGAGTAAAAACTACCCTTTAATTTGTGGTAAACATCACTGGGAAAAATAATCAGCCTAAAGGAAAATTTATAGCAACTGAACCTGAGCATAATACAATTTATTATGATAAAAACACTGACCCAAGATTTATATCTTGGTGTACAGAAACCCACACAAATTCATGGGGAGGAATTAGCCTTGGTAGAAACAATGAAAACAAAAGTGAAATGAGCTAAAAACTATACACAATAAAATGTGTTGACTAAACTTGAACAGAAGCCTCGAGCCTTCCTGTCACAAGTTAGAGCTGCCTAGTCTTACTGTAGAGAATGGGCCTCTCAAAACCTAGACCACTGTCAAAGAAATTC
Source organism: Pedetes capensis (assembly GCA_007922755.1). Taxonomy (NCBI): domain Eukaryota; kingdom Metazoa; phylum Chordata; class Mammalia; order Rodentia; family Pedetidae; genus Pedetes; species Pedetes capensis. The sequence goes on along the minus strand of VMDO01009247.1, from coordinate 10,353 downwards.
AGAAGACATTATGGGAAAAAGTTTATATTTAGCAAAAGATAGATGACATTTACCTTAATGTAAAAAGTACACAGAAAAGAATTGATCCACTGAAAATAGGAGTGAACATGTTAAAAACAGAAATGGTTTGACTTTGCATTTAAAAATTGATTAAGGAGTTAAACTGGCTAAATGGAGTTTGCTGTGAATAATTAATGCTTTCTCAAAGAAAAATTACCTGTCTAGTTTACATGTTTATAAGTCTGACATCAAAGCATCCCTATGGTCGAAATGGCAGACTTCAAGTGTCTGCCAGTGCAGTGTAAGGGGCAGCTTAGCAGGGTGGGAGTACCCCTGTACCTTTCTGGGGTTGTTTTGTATCGTAATGGAAAAGCAGAAAGCACAGTTGGAGGTAGTCACTGCAAGGACAGTGTGCAGGGCTCACCCCCAAAGGTGAAGACAGTAGGAGTCCTAAGAGACATTTTTAAAGTCAGCAAGCATTGTGGCAACCATGTTACCCCCTTCCAACCCAAGATGCAGAAGATAACCTGAAATACTTGCCTAAAGTCACTCTCTCCTAGTTTGGGAAGGAAGTCTCATTTCTTAGCTGGGCCTGCAGATGGAGGGCAAGTATGTCTGGCCCAGAGGAAGGACTCTGGCCTCCTTGCACAAAAACAGCCTGCATACCCCCCACCCCCACCCCAAGACTTTTAAATGTCTCTCTTCTTTTCATTTTGCCTTAATATTTAAGTAGCTTATACTGAAGGAGGGCCTTGTGTTAGGAGCCTGTATAATTCTGCAGGCTGCACTAAATCTTGCCTGGTATCCACAGCAGAACTGATAACACATCGCACAGCTGACCTCAGGGTATTGCTTTAGCCCCTTCTCAAAAGCATAAAACATGGGTGTTCATTCCTTTCCAGCTCCCAGTTTACTCACAGCCTACACACAACAAAAGCCAAGGCATGTGTTTTCGGCGGAATGTCCCTTTCCAGAACATGTTTACAGCTCTGAAGCCTAGATGATAACACTCACTTTGCTTCTCTCCTGCCATTGTGATTGTTTTTGTGGGAGAAAAGTGTTTGGCATAAAAACACCACCAGTATTTAGAAATTGAGGCCACCACATCCCATTATTCTGCCCCCTTTTGCAAAAAGGCAAATGTTTAAATTGTTCACATTTTTTTAAAAGCATTTCAAGTCTTTGAAGTCATTCCAGAGATAGTATGAGTGTACAGCAATGGAGATTCCTAGCATAGTGGATTCTGTTTAAATTGTGTATACACCCAGAAAATGCATACACATTTTAAGAGATGTTACCTATGGAGCACTTGTTTTGAAGTTGAATTACAATGGCAGCCACTTTGAGTACCTCTCGTAACTGCAGAAGTCAAGTGTGACTTGTATTCATCTTTTATCGGTACATACCATTTTAATCCTTTTATTACTTATTTAATCCTTTTATTATCATTAATATTACAATTTTAATCCTTAAAATGTATATTTTTGACACTTTCTGTATACATGACCATCTCTATGGTATTAATATATTCAACAGATATGTATTAGGTACCTCCTCTATTCCAACTGCTAGAGCTGGGATTTAGCTCAGTTGGTAGAGCACTGCTCTGCAGTCTCTGAAGTCCAGAGTTCGATTCCCAGCACCGCAAAATGGGAGAAGGACATGGCAACCCTCCCAAGGCAATCCAGAAACAGTCGGCCATTGAAAACCCTATGAGGGTCGCTATGAGTCGGACTCGACTCAACGGCACCTAACAACAACAACTATTCCAACTGAGGCTGGGATTTAGCTCAGTTTGTAGAGTGCTTGCTTAGTGTACGCTGAGGCCCTGGGTTTGATCTCCAGCACTGCAAAAATGGAAGAAGGACCTGGCAGCCCAGTCCTGAAACAATCAGCCATCAAAACCCTATGGATATCAAAGAAGCACTGACATAGTGCCTGGCATGGCAGTGTCAGGGAGTGTTTCGTTCTGTTGTACATAGGGTCACTATGAGTCAGACCTGACTGGAAGGCACCTAACAATAACTCTACCAAGCACTGCTTTAGGCACTGGGTCCTGGGATGACAAGTTAATGGATTTGCATGCTGTCCCATGGTAACACTGTCCTAGAACCATCCACAATGGTAAGACCATAGAAAGACCATTTCCTTCTCCATCACTGGGCCTACTCTTCACAACACTTGCCATCATTTCCTGCATGGTCGACAGGAAACTTTGTTGCTACCTTTCTTCCTACAGATTAGAGAGCTCTGTAAGGAGCAATTTATCCCTCCCTGTATTTTACAATCCTCTAACTATAAGCTCCTGGTGACCACAATCAGATTATGATCTGTTTGTCATTACATGTATACATTTACAAATATTCATGATAATAGCATATTTAAAATAATGATTACCAAAACTAAAAGTAATGATAATAACAGTGAGACTTAATTTCTCTATTTTGAAAATGAATTTATTGTTCCAACCTGTACTTATTTGTCAAATAGGTTTTTATATATGAATGTGCAGATATTTCCCCATTACTAAAATATGAAGGGAAGACCACTTTCTGTGAGCATTAGGCTTTCTTTCTGTCCAATATGGAATAGTGAGACTTGGGCTTGTGTTGAAGCCAGTGAGACATAAGACATTGACTGGTCAGCACTTCTAGCAGAGAGTATGAAACACGGGTTCCAGGAAAGTCAGCAGAAACCCTCTGGGGAGTTTGGTCTCCTGAAGAGCTCCCCTTGTGTCGCCCCTATCTTATAGGAATATGGACTGAGTGAATTGCAAGACCTGACTTCATCCAAATCAAAATGTAGATGAGCTGACTAATGGCCTGGCTTCCTTCATCAGGTCCACCAGACAGTATTGGACTTGACATCCCTATCTTCATAAAGGAACATTTAAAAATATTAAATCATCTATTTCACAGCTGAAGTGGACCTGTGTGATTGTCTGTGTCCTCATTTACAAATGGATAAAGCAGCCCAGTGAGGGCAAGGGACAAGTATGGTATCGCATGACCATTAAGTGCAGGGCTGGATTTAAATACAGATGTCCCAGCCCCTTACTACATGGGGAGCGCTGGTGGGAGTGCAAGAGTATGGAGGAGGTCAGGGCGTCCTGGAGGCTGTGCTGGACCTGTACAAGGGTAGGCAAGAACTCCCTTCCTGGACACCAAGGTTCCCCCTGGCAGGTCTCTAGAGCTGTCCCCACCGTCACAGCCTTTCATCCAAGAAAAGAGGTGGCTTCCACCCCCACTTTGACAGTCTCCAGGTCATAACTTAACTCGTATAATTAGAACATCCATTCCAGAGGCGGAAACACTGTAAAGATAAAGGGCCTCTTTGCAACAGATTCTTCCCAATACATTTTTTTCATAATTATAGCTTTAAGAGCTTATGGTGATGGGAAAGCTGGCTACTTAAGAAAAATTAGGAGCCTCATTTGGCAGGAGAAGAGTCCCTGGGGGGCGGCACACTGCCATTTTTCGGGGCCTCCGAAAAGAAACCCCACACAGGCATCTGCACGTCAGCCTGATACATGGCAAGCCTGCTTCATGTATTATGGCCAAAGCCAGACATTTTAATTAAAAACACTACATATGCCATTAAATGAGTTGTCCTTGCTCCACTCCCGAGCCGTTATAGTTTGAGGAGATACAAACAAGTGGATCCATTGCAGATGTTCCTGGCCTACTGAGTCACAATCAGAGCGTCCCCAAATTTCAGCCTCAAAGCACCTCCCAGCAAAAATGCTCCTTGCAGGCAAACTGTTCCCACTAATTTTCACACATGGGGCAGTTGCCATTGGTAGGGTTCAGGAGAGAGCAGCCCATATGCCACCTCCCTTAGTTGATGTACAGAGCCTGTTATTTCACAAATAACCTCCATGTACTGGGCCACACACCGGATTGAGCTGGGTGGTTTCTTTTTCCCCTTGTTCATGCTTTGTATTTATAAATATGCACAAAAGTTGCGTATTGCAGGTCATCCCATCCCCACAGTGATCTCAGGTAGGAAACTCTGGATGAGCGGCAATGCTGGAAGCTACAATGCAAAAAGTTCAGCCTGTTTTAACTGTCACTAGCCAGGGCACCTTTCTCCCAAAGCCAGCACGGGCAGCTTGGTTTCAATTTCGGCAGCCAGACGGCCCTGTGCTTTCCCTCTACAGGTTTTATTCAAGGTGACAGCTCCTCACACGTAGGCCCTCTGATCACCTCAAGTAGCCAGGCTATCAGTGGGGCTGAGTGTGCGCCTCCTGCAAAGGCCAAATTTAGATTGACTGAGGTCATCCCTGGGCCCCATGACCCCGCTGCTTTGACGGACCAGAGCTGCCAGGAACTTCACAGCCACAGTGAGGTTTGGAATGATGTCTGGGAGAAACAGTCTGCAGGAGCAGGAGGAGACCCCAAGTGCTAGGGAGCGGTGTCTGCTTGCATTAGAGCGGCAGACAGTGCTGGAGTGTCCCTGGCATAATATGGCGCTGGTATCTCTGTCAGTATCTCTGTTTTCTGTCACCGCACACAATCCTGGGCCTGTCTCTAGTCCTGACAGTGTCTTTTCAGCTGAGGTTATTGCCAGCCCAGAGACCAACTCGGCTCCCCAGCACACAGACTCTTTGTTTGAAGTCTGCCCTTTTGCCATTAATGCACTTGATGTCTATTTAAATCTGACAGTGAGTGCGGTATCTGTTTTCCCGTCAAGAGATCATTGACAATATTAATACCTCATGTCCTTGCCTCATTTTGCAAGCGCTGACACCTAGCTACAGTGTCCTGCATTCATCAAACAGCCCTCTCTCACCAGGATGTCTATAAACATTCTTGCTTCCAGGCCCAGAGAAATAGAGCAGGCCTTAAAAAGAACTTTTATCAATGCCAACCGGAAAGAAGGTCTGGGAATGTGGCTCAGAACATATCCAGGCCCATGTTCCAGGCGCACTGTTTCCATCTGGTTGCATCTAGGTGAGATCCAGAGTGGAAGCTCACCATGGAGACAGGGTAGAGAAAAAAAAATTGGATCCCCAGATGCAAAGGGGAAAGATTATTGGAAAGAAAGTGTTCATGGTAGGTGTGAGATGTGCATGTTCCTGCCTTTCAGGCTTTTGTGCAGGAGAAAGACCATGTCCTTTTGGCTATCTGATAGCCCTATCCATTTCTTTTTCTAAAATTCCGTGTCACCTGGTGCCATAGAAAGAAATTAGCATCTTTGGCTCCATGAATCATCCAGGTTCTTGAGGGTGTGAGTCAACTATGATGAGGGCAGCCCCCATGTGGATTTCACTGTACAGCTGGGCATACTCACCCAAGCCTGTAGAGGATGCTGCTCCTGGGGCAGAGCCTGACTGGCCCAGACCAACCAGATCTTGGCATTGGTGACAATATTAGCACAATCCTGAATGCTACATAATTCAGCACAATAAAAGCAACAGCTTGATGCCAACAGCTAAAAGAATAATTTAGGCCCCAAGAAGGGTCTTAGTGAGGTTTCATCCAAGCTCAGTATTTCCAGGCACCAGACCAATACTGAAAACCAGAAATTGGGGGCCAAAGAGAAAGCAAGGCCAAGTGGGAAGAATGATCCACAGCAAAGTTGCTCATGGGAATGTGGCAGGAAGTAATGAGCGCCAGCCATGGAACAATGTAACTCTGTGCCTCTTCCAGCACTAAGAGATCCTGGGACCTCAGCAATTTCCAACTTCATCCCAAGGCATCCAAACCTGGGAGCATCTGCCCTGTCCTTAAAAATTTCTGTGCGTCATTTTAATCCTTAAGAACAAGTTTAAAATTCTGTAGTGGAGAGACATTTCTTTTAGAGTCACAAAAATATTTACTACTTAAAACATCTGATGTAAAGAACCTGGCTAATGTCAAGTGCTAATTTATCTCAAATTAACAAAGAATGGTGATTGTTGATTTCACATCATCACTGAGGGAGTAAAATAATCATGCACACAAGAAGCTGTTTTTGCAGGCAGATTTGTGGATCATGAATTAATGTTTTATGGACATTAATTATTTTTTCCCAATTGTGTATACTTCAGAGATTCAAGTCTTTTTAGTACTAAAACGGCTGTGCGTGAGTGATTTTAAGTAAGTTTTAAAATTGGAAGGGAAAAAAAAGTGGCTAAGGCAAAATGAAGTTTTCTCTTGGAAAAACTATTTTTTCCCCCTGAAGAATCCTACAGGACTTATACATTAACCATAGCAAATGACTTCGAGTATTTAGAATAAATCATGAGTTGATTAAAAAGTTTGACTCTTTCCTAGGAGTATTTTGCATAGTTAAGAATCCTGCCACCTCCTTAAATAAGAGGAAGGCTTTGTAAAGAACCACAAATTACATAAGCTGAAACCGAAAATGAAAACAAGATGCATTCTAACCAGGAGAGAATTCTGGATGCTGGTAAAAAGAGGACATTTAATGATGTCAGAGGCTCTCGCTATGTTCCATGTGGTATTTTGTCAACACAAGCTTTCTTCCTTAATCACCCAGCATTTGCTTCATGCCTCCCAGAATTTGGAAGACTCTCTCTGGAAGTTAACAATAGTGATTCACAAAAAGTAACTTCAAAATAGTCACACTCAGGGAATATTATTATGCATCTTTTCTTTGGGTTGGATCCATTTTAATCTTAAGTTTTCCACTGATAGAAACTCTTCTAAGGAAATCCAGAGAGAGGATAGGGTTGTGCTATATTTTGAGGAGTCATTTGCCAAATTAGAAAAGTTCCTAAAACGGGGAATCATGAAGAAAGCATGTTATTTCCGAGGAGCCTACACTTAGTTGTGACATTTTATTTGAATGTCAACTCTGGGGACAAGAAGATAGTCTTTGTCTTCTGAGGCTTAATCCATTTTCTGCCACCCATTGGATGGATCTGCAATCACACTACATGTCTGTTTTGCAACACCTGCATTTCTAGGCTGTCTTGACTGTGCCACCTATAATGGTGTGTTTCTTTCTGTTTACAGGTGTCCTGGGGAAGTGTCGCTATGTTTACTATGGGAAGAACTCAGAGGGCAACAGGTTCATCCGAGATGACCAGCTGTGAAGCCAAGTTCAATGTGCAGTAGCCTAATTCAGAAAAAGAAAAGAAAAAGGGAAAGCAAAAATAAAAGCAAGACAAACACTGGCCTACATTGTGTCTCTGTAGGAAGGCTATGACCTCAGCTTTTGGTACCTTGTGCTGACTTTGCCAGCCCTGTCAAGATCATCGTGCTGCCTTAGACTGAGTGGTCACAGAGAGATTGACATGATTGCCCTTAAGCAGGTCTCATCCACCAGGGTGACAGACAGTGGCGGCGAAGCACCAGGGCTGACAGCATGAACACCATGATAGATTGCCTGGTCCTTCCGCTGCTCACAGGGGAGCAGAGGTCACACCTGGGGCCTCCCTGGGCATGCTCAGTGGCTGCAGTCTTGTGAGAGAGGCTGTCTTCAGCTTGCCTACTGAGTCAAGATTCGTCTGATAGCATTGTGCCATAAGTTTATTTTTAGTGAAATAGTCACAGCACAGGGGAAGGATGTTTTCCCTTCTCCCCCTTAGCCTTTACATTCTGCATATACACAGCCCTCCCCCATCCTTCCGCAGCATCCTTACCACAGGCAATGCATTTCCATTTACAGGTTTTCCCAACTATTGATGGCATATTTATGGTCAGTTTCATGTTGTTACAATTCCCATAGTTGAGAAAATAATGCTTTTCCTAAATCCTTGTCTACAAAAGTATGGACTTTATCTTATTTCATTTATTTCCAAATCCACTTCTTTCCCCGAATATGATGCAAGGTGAGCTGTCTTTCCAAGTACAAGGGCTTATTTGCACCAGAGACTTACTTATGTTTTAACCACACATACTTCCAGCTATGCCTATGGACATATTTGTGCTTGAGGCTGGCTTGTTCCTGTGGGTGCTATTTAAAAGTAGTGAGGAGCTTAACGATAGAGTGATGGGTCAGGAGGTTGAAAAACAAAATGAAGACTATAGAAATTACCCACCAGACCAAGTAGTTTTTATAGAAGGCACAAACCTTTGACTTTCCTATTTTTCTCAGAACCTCGCAAAAATTAAATCCATAGCTTACGAAACACTGCTATGTATTTGTGCATCCTTGGCTGAGTTCTAGCACTCACGTCAAAAGGAAAATATATGCAATCATGCTAGTTGAATGACTACCATTTTGTTTACTTATTGGTGCACAAGTCAAATCACTCTAGAAGCTATTTGAAAGGCTGCTTGCCCTTGACAAGGCAGCATTTATTTTTGCTTCTTGTATTTAGACCAGGTGTTCCTTGTCTTGAGTCACCTCATATTAGGACACCAAAGTCTAAAAGAGATTCCCTGCAGGTTTTGGAAACCAAGTGACTAGAGAGTTGCTATTGTAAAGTCTTGGGGGACTCAGACTCCCCAAGCTGCCGGAGAAGAACCTTTTTTCTCAGCTCCAGTCCGTTTACATAGCCTCTGGCCTCCTGAGTCAACACAGTCCTGGAATGACATGTATTGAGGCTGGCAGGAGTCCTGCCTGTAGCTTACGCAACCACCGTTAATCAGCTGTTCAGAACAGTTAACATTAAAATCCTCAAGACCGTAGATAATTAGACATTATTCAACGTTTGCCTTCATCTCTCCACTCCATTAGTAACCAGAGTTGACTACCTCTTCTCTGTTTGATCTACAAACAGCAGTGTGCTAATGCTTCAAGTTAGCTACATCAGGTCCCACCCTAGTTCTTTGTTCAGAAGAATCAGCACATGTTTTGTCCATGGCATATTATGGGCAGCAGAGTTCTGCACAAGGGCAGCTAGACTAGTCCGATGTCATATCCAATCTAGCGGCACATATATCCTTGTCTTTATAAAAGGCTTTAACCCTGCCTCAAACAATAAAAAAGCACTTGTGAACTGACCACAGAATTTTTCCATCTTTATTTTTCTTACTTGTTTACTTTTCTTAATGTCAGAACCATTTGTATCATGCGCAGGAATGTCTCCCTCAATGTGAGCTTTGGAGGCAAAAAATATTTTTGGAGTGAGTTATTGACCACATTGTTTCCCTCTCTTTGGGTTGTTTATTTTCTTCCAGAATGGTGTAATAACTTTAATTAAAATTAGCTTTAATTATAGTTTACGTAAAGGCCATCACTGTGGTATATTCATCTTATTGATAGAATTATAGTGAGTTTTGTTTCTCTTAAGCGGGGATAATGATAATGAATTAGTGTTGGGTTGTTTACAATTCCACTGTGTGTTAAGCAAGATCTGCTGTGCTAGACTTTGGTCTGAACTGGCAGGGGAGGAAACCTTGTTGCATGCTTATCTTAAATCTGTAGAAATTTTCCCAAACCTTGTTTTTCAAAGTAGAAAATTAGAAGGTAATAAATTCAATTGAAGCTCAGACATGCTTCCTGCCCACTCTACACCTCGTGCTTTCTTCCTTCTACCCTATTCCACTGAGCTTGTTCTTTGGGGATCATGGGTTTGATGTCCTTGTCTCTCCTCCCTTATGGCACTGATCCAAGTGGAAAGACCCCTGCAGGACCTGGGCATTCTGGAGCTCCCCGTTGCTTCAGCAATAGCAGAGTATGCCTCCCCTAAGTAACATAATTTTATGGAATAATTTGTTCCTTGGGGAATGTTTCAGATTGTGGGGAATCCTATTAAAAGTACAACTCTTACAATCATTTGCTTTTACTTTTACCAGGCTTGCTCATAAACCCTCCATCTGTTTGTTGCTTTAAATAGAAGCATATTATAAGAGATTATCACTTGATCAGGCTGCGTGTCTCAGTGTTGTGTGTTTTCACATATTCATGTATACTAAGGAATAAAAGCAATATACAAATTCTGGATGAAAGCGTGTGTGTGTGTGTGTGTGTGTGTGTGTGTGTGTGTGCTCGCGTGCGCGCGCGCGCATGCGGATACACGTGCGTGTGTGTCCTGTAGAGATGTATCTTGTGAATTTTCAAGGGAAAATGTCCTTCTTGCTTTTTCCAAGAAATAATCTGACTGCATTTCTCTTCTTTGTTAATATGCAGATCAAAAACAATCCGCAGGGCTCTTTTCATCAAAACAACAACAGTGTTCAGAACTTGCAGCTCCCAAAGGCAACCTAAGTCAGATCTGTGTCACTGCCTGATGCCTAGGGAGGACACCACAGGGCCCACTGAGACTCTTCATGTTGTAGCTGATCCAATGTGACCTTTTGCTACCTCCCATTTTGTTCCCATGAAGCCACCTTCCCTGAAGAAGGGTATTAGCATTACTTGAGTCTGATCTGACTTGTTTAAATACCATGCTGTAACCTACTCTAAGTAAGAAAGAGAAGTGGAACCAGAGGATCACAAAGCATATTAGTCACCTGT
>VMDO01009246.1:17044-78617 GCA_007922755.1 Pedetes capensis | reverse complement strand
TTGCTCCTTCCTCTCTCAAGTCTTCATCAATCTTTAGTTTCATGGCTTCCTTTACCATTCTGTAATATTTTGACTCACAAACAAATTTTTATTTCACATTATTCAGTATTCTGTAAAATCTTACTGATAATTTGATTAAAATTGTATTATTTAAGTGTTTTTGGAAAAAGAATAAATAGTTTTCAATTTCTATTTTAGCATCTGTTGTTATTAGGTGCCATTGAGTTTGGTCCAACTCATAGTGACCCTATGTACAACAGAAAGAAACACTCCCTGACACTGTGCCATGCCCAGCACTGTATGAGTGGGTCTCTGCTGTTCATAGGGGTTTTGATGGCTGATTATTTTGTGAGTGGGCTAGCAGGTCCTTCTTCCAAGCCTACAGCACCTGATATTCCCATGAGATCTTCCTTCTAAGTATTAACCACATCATGCTTAGTTTTCAAGATCAGACAGGATCAGATGCCAGGATGGTATGGCTGCAGATGGTTTGTTGTTAGGTGCCATCAAGTCTGTGTCCAACTCATAACAACCCTATGTACAACAGGTAAAACACTATTGCCACTGCTTCTCTGCTACTCACAAGGTTTTCAATAGCTGATTGCTTTTTGTGGGGAGGGGTGGGTTGCCAGGTCCTTCTCCCAAGCCTACAGCACCTGGTGTTCCCAGGTGGTCTCCTATCCAAGTAGTAACCAGGTACCCCCCAGGTTAGCTTCTGAGATCTGACAGGACCAGATGCCATAGTGGTATGGTTGCAGACAGAATTTTATATAGGATATCTACATTTATTTTTGTTAATTTTCTTCTTAGATATACTCATTGTCATATAGTTTTTCCACAATAATAATAACTTTATAGAAGGAATAGAGAAGATTTCATCTTTATTTTCTCTGCTCCAGGACATCTTTAGTAAAATACAAATTATGTCTTCAAAGTTTTCAATAAATATTCATAAAATTAAAAGAAGATGCTATATTTTAAATAATTTTAACAGCTTTTGCTATGCTTATTTTCTATATCAAATAATAAGTTTTTAAATTATTTTATACTAACACATAGAGACTAAATTATCAAACAGATTTTCATGAAATACTCATTATTAGTAAAAGTTATTATGTGGGTGGTAACAATTACTCCAGGGAAGACCTATGCTCAGTGCTTATTTTTGTGGTATATCACCTTCCATACCTCACAAGTAACATAGCTAGAGACCCTATATGAATAATGTCCATTCTGGAATTCAGTCATACCTCAAAAATTGAAAGTTTGTTTAAAATAACCCTAGAAAGACCATATATAGCCAGTTGAAATCATTCTTAAATATAATTTTATGACCTGAAAGACCATAATAACCCCTTCCTGATATTCTAGCTACTAAATATATAAACATGAAGAAAAACTGACACTTTCACTAAGGTAACACTCTATGCTGATATCAACACAATATGTACCATTTCGTCATTATTGTAGCTTCTTCTATATTGTTGATTATGTCATTGCTCACATTCTTCTTTTTCCCTGCACGTATATTGTTTCTTGTTCTTTGGATGGCCTGTGGATCATGCTTTTTCTCTCATTTTGTGTTCAAAAACCAGAACATCTCACATATCAATTAGAGTCATTCTTTTCTATATGGATATAGTTATAAAAATGTTTATTCAGTGACTATTAGTAATATGGAGTATATGTTTCCATAAATATGTTAGTGACCAAGGGCAGATATTTTAAATTTGTTAGATGATATTTTATAAACAGCCAAGAATAATATTTATTTTGATGAATTTTCTATAGGCACTTGAAAATAATGTACATTCTATTGTTCTTTACTGGAGTGTTTTATAGGTTTCAGCTAAGTCAATTTTGCCAGTAATGTTATGTAGATCATTTTATACTCTTACTGACTTTCTCCTTCTTCAACCAATCACCAAGAGAGATATTTAAATTCTCAAGTAAAATTGTGGATTCATATTCTCATTTTAATTCTCTCAGATTTTTCTTTATGAACTTAGAATTTCTGTTATTAGGGACACACACATTAAAGACTATTATGTATTCTTAAATAATTGACTCCTATGTCACTATGTAATAGCCTCTTTATTCCTGATAATATTTCTTACTTGAAGTCTACTTTGTCTAACATTAATACATAGTCGCTCCAAATTTGTTTAGTGATTAATGGTACATCTTTTTCATGTTTTTAATTTCAGTTATCTCTGTCTCGATGTTCAAAGAGGGTTCCAGACAGCTCCCCAGAGTTAGCTCAACTGTGTGGTTTTAGGACATAGTCCTACATAAGGCTGCCCTCATGTCTGATACCAATGGCAAGTTCAGGAGGTCCCCCAAAGGACCTTCAGGTTTAATGATTCACTAAATCTGGACTCACAAAACTTACTGAAAGCTGTTAAGCTCATGACCACAATTTATCACAGGGAAAAGACTGATCAAACTTAACCAAAGAAAGAGTTACATAAGGACAGATTGACAGGGCTCCAAATGCAAAACTTTCACTGCTTCTCCTATGAGATTCTGATGAGTTACCCTTGTAGCATCAATTTCTTACAATATACATGGAGTATTTTCCAATTAGGGAAGTTCCCTCAAGCTTCAGGGTCCAGGGATTTTATTTGGTTTAGTTACATAGAAATAATCATTCAATTGATTGGGTGATTTACTATGTAGGTGAATTTGGTCTCTGGGACAACCAAATGCTCTACTCTCAGTCACTTTATTGGTGAGCTGTGTGTCCATCATCTACTGTAAACAAAGATATTCATCTTGGGTTATGATAGATTATATCCCAGAAACTGAGGAAAGGCCAGATCTCTCTTAAGGAAAGGGCAAATTTATTGCTATACATCAGCATATAGTGAGGTCTTGCTCTTATTCTTTTATCCAAGGTAATGATCTCTGCACCTACAGCTGTACTACTGCCGTGGCATTCAATTCCATCAGATCTTAGAAGCTAAGCAGGGTTGGGCCTGGTTAGTACTTGGATGGGAGACCACCTGGGAACATCAGGTGCTGTAAGCTTGGGAGAAGGACACAGCAACCCACTCCTCTCCAAAAAAAAAGATCAACTATTGAAAACCCTATGAAGATCAGAGAAGCACTCACAATTGTGCTTCATCTATTGTACGTAGGGTCGCTATGAGTTGGACACCAACTCGACAGCACCTAACCACAACAACAATCATGATCTCTGCATTTTAACTCATGTGTTTACTCACATAAATTGTGATTATTGATAAGATCAAAATTTACCACCTTGTCTCTTTTGTCTTTGTTCCATTGGTTCTTTATTTCTTTTACTCCTTTCAGTTTGCCTTAATTTGAATTAATTGACCATTTCTGATTCTATTTTATCTTCTCTATTGACCTATTGTTTATATTTCTTTTTAAAAGTTTTAAGTGGCTACTCTAAAATTTTTGGCCTGCAGCCATACCACTGTGGCATCCATTCCCGTCAGATCTTGGAAGCTAGGCAGGGTTGGATCTGGTTAGTACTTGGATGGGAGACTGCCTGGGAACACCAGGTGCTGTAGGCTTGAGAGAAGGACCCAGCAACCCACTCCCTCCAAAATAATCAGTCATTGAAAACCCTATGAATAGCAGAAAAGCACTGACAATAGTGTTTCACCTGAGGTACGTATGGTTGCATGAGTCAGAAACCAACTAGAGGGCACCTAACAACAACAACAACTAAAATTTTTAATAGATATTTTAATCAATGTCTACCTAGAAATAACATTGTAGTGCTTTATGTGTATTGTAAAAATCTTACAAGAGTGTATTTCCAATTCTTTTCTTTCATCATTGTGCTATCTTTATATCTCATTTTTGCATATACAATAATCACATTATACATCTGTACATTTTTATTTTAGCAGTCAGTTAACTTTTAGAGCAATTAGAAATAGGAAAAGTAAGTTTCTTCTGTATATTCATTCCACTTCCAGCATACTCACTTTCTTTGAATATATCTAAGCCTATTTCTGGTAATTTATTTTACTTTCTAAATAACTTCTTTTTACATTTCTTAATAGAGTATATCTGCTGACATTAAATTTCCACAACTTTTGTTTGTCTGTTAAAATATTTCTACATTACTTTGAAAGAAAATTTTTTTGGGTATAAAACACTGAATCAACATTTGTTTCTGCTTTGGCTCTTAAAGATGTTATACCCTTGTCTTACAACTAAAGAGCAGTTTGCTGTACTTTCCATTTTTGTGCCTCTATGTTTTTTTTCTGCTTGCTGACTTGAAGATTTCCTGTGTTTTATTTCCAAGTATATTTTTGTTTCTTCCACTTTTTAATTTAACTTAAATTTTATCTTATTAAAGTAGTCATTCAGTTGGGTATGTTTGACATCTGTGTTTTGGGGTCTGTCCTTAATTTTTTAAAAATCTTAACTGACAGTTCAATATATCTTAAAATGCATTACCTTATCACGTTCTAGAATTCTATTTATATATATTTTATATTTGACATGCCTGCAGCCAGAGCCCTGTGGCATCTGACCCAGTCACATCTCGGAAGCTAAGCAGGGTCGGGCCTGGTTAGTACCTGGATGGGAGGCCGCCTGGGAACACCAGAAGCTGTAGGCTTGGGAGAAGGACCTGGCAACCCCCTCCCAGAAATCAATCTGCCATTGAAAATCCTATGAACAGCAGAGAAGCACTGACAATAGTGTTTCCCCTGTTGTACAGAGGGTCACTATGAGTCGGATACTGACTTGACAGCACCTAACAACAACAACAATATTTGACATATCAACATTTGATATTGTTCCAGAGCCCCTAGATATTCTCTTATCTTCTTATGTGTAATTTCTATATAGATTTTTCCTCTTCACTCATTCTTTCTTCGGCTCTATTGTGTCTATTTATGAGACCTTTACCATTGTTTCTGTGTTTCTCACTTCATACCATGTCCTTTCTTCCTCCTCCACTTCCTCCTCCTGCTGTTCTACATCATCATTTTCTTTTCTCTTGCTCAGGATCATGTTTATTGTCCACCCTCACCATAAGGAAGTTTTTATTTTTATTGATAGTTAGACATCTGAGTAAGACAATAAAGAATGAAGCAAGATATTTTCCTGGGGACATAGGCTGACCTCTATTTCATCTAGGTCTTTAATTCAGGAGTTTGAGTCAACCTTGTTAGGCGGCGTATTGGTTTTGCAGTTTGTTCTAAATTTTCCCTCAGCACATTGTCATTGTTAGGAGCCTTGCATTTAGGGTGGTAACTTTGCCAAAGAATTTTCTCGTTTGTTTTCTTGTTTGTTTTCTTTGATTTTCATTGCTTGTTTTTTATGTATCTGTTCACACAGCTTTCATCTACCTTTTAAAACGTACCTTGTTGATTGTTGTTAGGTGCTGCTAAGTTGGGTCCAACTCATAGCAACACTATGTACAACAGAACTCAACCCTCCTTGACACTGTGCCATGTCTGGCACTGTTGTCAGTGCTTCTCTGCTATTCATAGGGTTTTTAATGGCATATTGTTTTGAGGGTGGATAGCCAAGTCCTTCTTCCTAGCCTGCAGGACCAGGTGTCCCAGGCAGTCTCCCATCCAAGGACTAACCATGCCACCCCTGCTTAGCTTCCAAGATCAGGCAAGATGGGATGCCAGGATGCTGTGACTGCAGACTCAATGTACCTTTTTTGTTAGAAAGGTCTATTTGGTTAAATTACTTGTTACTTGACATTTGCTCACTGGCCGTGGGGAGTGGAGGATGGGCATTCTTTTTGGTTCTGTGAAAACCTCAGGAAGATGTCATTCCTTGTGGGCATGGAGGCTCTACTTTTCTCAGTTCTCCTTTCCTCCCTTGGACAAGCAGTTGACCTCTTCAGGAGGTGGAGGGCTTTTCTCCTGTTGCCTTCCTGTAGCAAAAGAGAATTTTCTCTAGTGTCCTTTGTTGTTATTGTTATTGTTAGCATTTGTTTGCCCTTTACAAATGAAAGCTTTTGTTCCTTAGGGGAGACAAAGTGAAAGGGTCACAGTGGAGTTCTCTGCCCATTTTACAACTGATTCTTTTCCCATTATTTTACTCGACTGACAACTTGACTGACAACTTTCTCAGAATACTCCGTGTGTGTGTGTGTGTGTGTGTGTGTGTGTGTGTGTGTGTGGTGTGATTATCTGATAGAATTTCTGTAAGAAATATCTTCAAGTGCATATGAACAATGGTATTTGCAGTTGTCTGTCTAGTGCATGTGTCTGCCTTCAGTCAAGTTACCAAGCAAGCTAGCTGAACACTCTATCAGGGTCTGGCTGCATTTTGGGCAAAAAAAAAAACCTAGAAATTATGCTTCATCTCTCATTGCAGGTGCTTGTCTCTCTTTATACTTTGAGCCAGTCAGCTGTCTTGTGACTTTGGTTCTTCAGCAGGTTCAAGAAAAGTCATGAAGTTGATGTTTAATAGATTATTGCTACGAGGAAAGCCTTGAAACCAAAAAGAAGTCCCATATGGATTTCTTTTCCAGTTCTGCAGTCGGGGAGGGGGTTCAACTGAGGGCCTCATGCATGCTAGGCAACAGCTCTACCCCTGAACTGCACCACCAGCCCCTATTTTCATTTTTGTATTTTTTATTTCAAGACAGGTTCTCGCAGAGTTGTGCAGGCTGCATCTAGCCTTAAATCTGCAGTCTTCCTGCCTCAGCCTCCTGAGTTGCTGGGATTACAGACGTCTACCAGGGTGCCCAACTCCATGTGGATTATTTAGTTCAGTGGTTGACCACTTGCAAAAAGCATGCATGAGGCTCCAGGGTCCAATTTCTCAGTACCACAAAATAAATGAATAAATAAATAAATACAACGTGCACATTCAGTTATTCCAAAGTGTCAATAAGCAAAGACTGAGTTCTACTATTATCTAAATGATAAATGAGGAAAGAAGAGCTTCTGGACAATTTATGTTTGTTAAAATAATAGTTTACATTTTAAAAACAGATTTGATACTATACAATGACAACAATTATTCAAAGCTCTTTATTTAGTGAATCTGCTGTTACTCCAATCATTGAAACACTGATTTATAATTGTCAAGATTACTACACAAAGATTAAATATAGAGTGAGTCAGAACACAAAATCAAAAGTCAAATGTTATAGGAGGATATTATTTGGTATCTGGAAGAAGGAAAAATGGAAAAATACAAAGTCATCATTCACATTTAGCTCAGGCAAATTATCGGAGTAAGTTTAAAGTCATGTGTGTGTGTGTATGTGTATGTGTATGTTTGAATGTGTGTGTGTGTTATGTATGTGTGTTTGTATTCTATAACATATGGTGGAAAACAAAGAGCTTTCCAAAAGCTGCTACAACACTTCAAATGAAGGAAATTTTATCATAAATAGATTATACTCTGAGAAAAAGCAGACATGAGTCATTGTATCACGATATTTTATCCAAAATAAATGCCTACCCTTGTAACTTAAAGGTAACCAAATATCCTCTACCTTAAAACAAAATGAGGCCTAGGCTCAGCCTATAATCAACTGTTATTTGGTCAAACCAAGAACAAAACGTGGCTTTATATCTGAACAGAGCATTTAATTCTCACAGCCTGATTTCTTGGGGCTTCACTCATCAAAAGCTCAGCACATAAACACACAGCCTGCAAACTTGCATTGATTGTCAGCACAATTAATTGCCAGGAAAACTGCAGCTTTATTAAGTGTACAGCACCAACAATAAAAACATCACTATTTATAGCACAGAGCATGACGGGATATCCATACAAATAAAATATAACAATAATAAACAAAAGGCCAGCCTGTAGTCCCACAGAAGAACACCAATGAATTTGTTTTAATGCCAAGCCACAACAGGATACTCAAGTGGCCCTGAGCATAAGATACTGCATCCTCTACTAAAAGACAAGAACGTTTTGTGATCTCTGTAATGCCACATGTGGATGTCATCTAGTCTCCTCAGACTATTCCTAATGGTATCAAGTCTCCCTTGTCCTTGTGCCCAACTACAGCAGCCCTATGCTGTTTGTGTAGGTGAGAGAAGAGAAATGTCATAAAATACGATTAAAGTCTTAAAGAATGCCCTAAAATTTAATTAGTGGTGATATTTTAAAAGCAGATATATCTTAAGAAACATAAATGGCAAAACATTGAGGAGATTCAATATAGTATTAAAAACTGAATAGTCTTCATTAAGTTTTAAGTTAAGATTTTGAAATGAAGAGTCTTTTTTATTATATCATTTCACTCATAGTTATCCATTACTGAAAGTTTGCAGTGTAGTTTTGTATAAATCTTAAAGAAGCTAACACATTTGAGAAAAAGGAGGAGTGCGTGGAGATTACCATGTGTTAAACATTGTATGGCAGAGTTGAGAACCAATGGTTGCCTCCAGTGCAAATTGGTTTGTTGTACCACGTGGAAATATGGTGAATACTGGGGCTAGAGATTCCATGAAATAAAAGCATGTTTGCACAGGAAGCTTTTAAAAATATTTGTAGGGCATTTACTAGAAGGAAAATAGAATTAACTTCATTAAATACATTAAATATCATTATTATTTAGATAGGTTGTATGAGACTCAGTAAAATAAAATGTGCAAAGCTATTCATCACAGAGTAATGATGCTGAGATTCAAACCAATCTTATCCTTTTATGCTGAGTCTAATATACCACAGTACTTAGTAAAATACACAAAAGGGATGATTTCTTAAAGACAGTTACTTGTAAAGAAGGTTAGCTGAACTGAAATGTAAACAGATATTTTCTTCATCACATGTATCAAGTACTTTGTTAAGTACATTATACACTTTAATGCAGATCTTCTGGTTTATGCACAGAAAAAATTTCAGACATCATTGGAACAAACCCTGAATTTTACACGAGACACTCAGAGACTTTAAAATGAGACTCACATAGGTTAAAATGACCTGTTGGTTGGCAACAGAAGTAGCACCAAGCCCTTTTTTTTCCTTAAGCTCTGCAGCATATGGAAGTCATCTTTGAACAAGTAACTATTATATTTGTCTAGAAACTGTAACCATAGAGACATTTTAGACAGAAATAAGAGGATTTCTAAAATTCAGAACAGAATTTAGGTTCAAAACTTTAAAACATGTTTTAACTTGTCACATTGCAATAGCACAAAACTCAAGAACAGAAAGCTATGCATTATTCATCTTTGTAGTCTTAGCACAAAGTACAGGTACAAATACAACATATTTGCAATTCTCTCTAGTAGCCTAGATCTTCATTCTTTTATTAATTCTCTCTAAATGAGACGTTTCCAGACTCATTCGTCCAAAGTAAATCCTCTGAATGAAAGATTTCCTTTAGGAGAATGTGGAACATCATTTTGCACCTACTATCCTACTTATCTTTGGGAGAAGGACCAGGCAACCCACTCCCCAAAAACAATCAGCCATTGAAAACCCTATGACTAGCAGAGAAGCAGTAACAGTACTGTTTCGCATATTGTACATAGGGTTGCTATGAGTCAGACATCGACTGGACAGCACCTAACAACAACAATATCCTACTCATCTAGAAAATAGAAAAGGTGAGAAGAAACAGACTTCATCTAGAGCTTTTATGAGAGAATCGTTACAATTAGTTCTTAGTAATTCTAACGTATTCAGTCATCTAAGAAATAAAGCAAAGGACATTTTTGACAAAAGACAAAACAGAAGTTGATACAAAAGAACACATGATCAGATATTGAAAATATGATTCATTATCTGTACTCTGGGTCCCAATCTAGCTTCCTAGTTTAGACATACAAACCTCCATGCAAAAAGTGAAAAAAAAAGTAGACATAGGTAGAACCAAGTTCTATATATATTCTTAATTTCTATTTGAAAAATTATATCTAAATTGGGGTAGAGACCATAGGAAATATTTTTTTTTCTCTTAGTATTTGACGGTTGGGCCCAGAGCCTCGCTCATGCTAGCCAAGTGTTTTACCACTGAACTGCACCTGTAACTCATTTTTTTTCAAATTTTGAAACCAGGTCTCACTAAATTGTGCAGGGTGTCTCTGGCCTCAAACTCATAAACCTCCTGAGTCAGTCTCCCAAATTGCTGAGATTATAGGAGTGCAGTATGACTACGGGCTTGAAAAATGTCTTAAAATGTTGAACTACTAGCGAGTTTTCACATGATAGCGTCCTCTGCTTAAATATCAGCAAAATCTTCATCATGAGAAAGTTGATATCCCAGCATACCCCGCTTACTCAATGTGAACCAGCAACACTTCTCATTTAGGCTAAATTTGAAATCTAGATTTGCCTGTTACTTTACATCAAGTGTAGAAATATGTAGTCCTGAATTATGACGGTTCAATTTCTGATTTATTTCACTTTAGAAACCACACTTCAAATTGTGAATTTTGATCTTTTCCTGAGCTAATGATCTGCAATATGACACTCTTGCGATGCTAGGGGAGACAGTGAGCAGCAGTTTCCAGTCGGCCATGGGGCTGGGGTTTAGCTCAGTTGGAAGAGTGCTGCTCTGTGGTCTCGGAGGCTGTGGGTTTGATCCCCCAGCACTGCAAAAATAGGAGAAGTACGTGGCAATGCATTCAAGAAGCAATCTCGAAACAATCAGCCATTGAAAACCCTATAAGTGTCACTATGAGTTGGACCAACTTGATAGCACCTAACAACAACAACAACAACAACAACAACAACAATATGGTCACCAGGTAAACAACTGGTATTCTACAGTGTACTGTGTTGTTGATCTCTGATGGTCAGTAGGGTAGATGTATTGACTTCATTTTTGACTGGCAATATTACAAATTTGGGATGGGTTTTCTTGGGACATAATTCCATTATAAATCAAGCATCAATGTGTATATTTGTACCTATACATATAACATATATTTGAAAAACATATAAATATAAAAATTTTATTCATTTTTAGTTAAGCTGGTTTAGGACTGAAGTTTAAGCATACAACTATATACCCTCATAGCTATGTGATCTTGAGGAGATACTAATCACTATTAGCTTTAGTCTTCTCATTTGTAAATCATGCTAAGATTATTTCATAATTTTTTGGTGAAAACTAAGTGATATAATATGAAGTGCCAGTCACATAGAGAAGAAAAACTTCATAAATTCTAGTCATCTTCCTGAGATTTGCCATTTAGCCTGAGTCAAATGTTCCAGAAGCAACAAGATCCTCAGTAAGCTGTTGATTCTAAAGGTAAAATTTAAGACTCTTTTTGAAAGGATGCCAATGATGATAAGAAAAGTACTGCAATTAATTTCACAATGTAAATCAAATTTATTATGGTAAAGAAAACCTTGTAGTATATTCTGGGATCCTACAAACTCTTGTCTATTTTTTTTTGCTTTTTGTCTTTAAGATAAGACAAAAAAAATTCATAGCATATGAATCCCAAGAAGCAATATGCTCCCAGTAGCCATTTTAACAAAGAGCTAATCAAATTCTCTGACTATTGTGTCCATCTTTATCAACAGTTACATTCTTATTGCTGTAAGCATATTATGTTGAGAAACAAGAAGCAAGCAGTCAACTGACCTTCCACAAGGTGATCTTTATTGCTGCAAAATTACTCTCCACTAATCTCTTCCTTCCTTAAATTATGGTAGGCAATGATGGGATGAAAACAGAACAAAATGCTCTCATTAGGAAATGATAATATTAGGCAGAGATTCATCATAACATTTTAAAGATAGAACAGATAAGTTTTTATTTTGCAAATGCCATTTTCTTATTTCATAAAAAGAAAAGTTCTTTCTCTTTTAATGTCAAATATTACATCTGTAGCTCTGCAAACCTTAGCGGACTAATTTATGAGACTTGGGAAGTTCAAAATATTTATGACAGATAGATGACTCATTTCATCACCCCACTAAAGAAAAGGCAGGACTTAGGATATCTGTGACTACACTAACCTCCAAAAAGTGAATTTTTCTTTCTTGATTTGACATTGCACTGGTTCACATTTGTCTATGCTGCTCCTTTTCCAAATGTACTGAAATTATCTCCTCATTTTTGGACTATTCTTGTTGGTTATTTTGGCAGACTGGAGGAATGGCTTTCTAAAATCTGTACGGAAAACCACATGCTCCTTAATGCTGGAAGATATCCAAGTCCCACATCTGTTACTCATTTATGCTGCTGAACCAGAAGCTCTGTCAGAAGAATGAGATTAGGAAAACAGTCATTAAACATTTTTTCCTCTTTTCTCTTCACCTTTTCCATCTTCTCAAGAAGCAGAGTTTTGACTACTGAATGGTAGGAACTGTATTAGCTGTAACTACTGCTAAGATATTTGCTAATTGCTTTTCTTTCTTTTTTCTTTTTTCTTTCTTTTCTTTTTTTTTTCAGTATTGAGTGTTGAATCCAGAACCTCTTTCATGCTAGGCAAATGCTTGATGACTGAGCCACAACTTGAGCCCTTTTTTTAATTTTTCATTTTGAGACAAGGTCTTACTAAATTGTGCAGGCTGCCTTTGGGATTTGTGATCTTACTATGTAGCCTCCAAAGTCTCTGGGATTACAAGTGTGTGAAACAGCACCCAGAAAATTAAACATTTTTCATAATCTTGAAACAACATAGTTTTTCTACTTTTTAACTGTATTTTTATTTTTTAATTTTTGTACTTTAATATTCACAGAAAAATTGTGAAGTTAGTGTAGATAGATCCCATATACCTCATGCCCAGTTTCCACTTGTATTGCCATACATGATTGGGATGTATCTACTGTAATTAATGAACCACTATGGATAGATTATTTTAACTAAATTCCATACTTACCTCAATTTTGTTAGCTTTTACTTAAAGTTGTTTCTTCCCTATGATTCTAACATGGAAACACATCATATTTAGCAGCCATGCCTCCTTCATCTCTGCTTGTATGTGTATTTCTAAAGCTGCCCTTGTTTTTGTTTGAGAGTTATGAGGTGTTCAGATTAAGTAATTCCATAGAACATCCATCAAACTGGGATTTGACTGATGTATCCCTTATGATTCAATTGAGATTATTCATTTTTGTGAACAATATCTCAAAAATAAAGTACTAGTTTCCTCATATCCTCACATTATATCAAGAGTATATACTGTTAATCTTATTTAAGACTCTGGACATTAACCTTTGTCACATGACTGAGGTAGCATTGGCCAGTTTTTTTACACTAAACTTACTTTTTCTCCCCTTGACAGTCCACATCATACTCTTTGAAAGGAAGTCACTCCATATAATGCACACCTAAGAGTTGGAGGGGCTGGGATTTAGCTCAGTTGGTAGAGTGCTGAGCTGCAGTCTCTGAGGTCACGAGTTCAATTCCCAGCACTGCAAAAATGGGAGAAGGACCTGGCAATCCACTCCCAAGGCAATCCCGAAACAGTCAGCCATTGAAAACCCTACGAGGGTCGCTGTGTGTCGGATACCGACTCGACGGCACCTAACAACAACAACAAGAGTTGGAGAGACCTGCTCCACTTCCTTGAGGGAGGAATGCCTACATATGTAAGTATCATTCTTATTTGGAATTCTTCAATTTGGAATTCTTCTGCATGGGGAATTTTAAAATTATCCCTATCTATTTAATTATTTAATCATTTATACCAGTATGGATCCATAGATATTATTTTTACACTGATATATAACACAATGTAGCTATTGATTTTGTTGCTCAAATTGCTCCTAATTTGGCCTCTAAGAACTTTCTAAATTGTGGCCCTTTGACATGCTCCATAATTATTTATTATTTCCCTCCTCCACTTCCTCCTCCTGTTCCTCTTTTCCTCCTCCTTCTTCATAATATTATTATTATTGTTTCAATTTTTATCACCTAGCTTCTGTCTGGCAGTACTAAATGCCCCAGGCTTATGTTGTATATTTTCTGTTCTAGTTCTAAAAATCTATTTTTCCAAGGATTCCTACTTTCTGTCATTGGAAAGTATTATCAGAAAACATGATCTGGATTCTATTAGGGAGCTGTTGCTTCTATGCCACCTCAGCAGACATAGTAAGAAAATATCTGCTGTGCATATCTATTAATACTTTTATATATAGCTGTCTGTATCTATAAAAGCTAAGTATGAATTCATAATATGTCGCCAACTCTAATCTACTACCACACGGATCTTTCTAGCCTCCTCCTCTCACTCAAACCCAGTGTGCAGGAATAGTAGTACTGGAATTGTTAACCCCTGCCTGTAGAAAGCTTCACTATTGCCACTCGAGGCTTGAATTTTTTTTTAATTCCTTAAGCTTGAGAAATACAGAACATGTTCTCCCCTTTTGGTTTTCTACTTCCAGCTCTTTATATATGTCATTATAATATTTGATTTTGTCTTCTGGAGCTGCCCTTTGAAGTCTTTTGCTTAGTTCCTTAACTTTGTCATGTCTTCCTTTTATGTTAACGGCTCCACATTCAAGGGCAAGTTTCAGAGTCTCTTTTGACATGTAATTTGATCTTTTCTTTTTTTCCAGTCTTTATAATAACCTTTTGCTTTCCTCATGAATGATGTCTTTGATGTCATGTCACAACTCATCTGGTCTTTGATCACTAGTGTCTAATGTATTAAACCTATTCCTGAGATGATGTCTAAACTCAGGTGGGATGTACTCAAGGTCATACCTTTGCTCTCATACATTTGTTCTAATTTTGTTCATTGTCAGTTTGAACCTGCATATGAGCAGTTAATGATCTGATTTACAACAAGCACCTGGTCTTGTTCTGAATTTTCATATTGAGCTTTTCCATCATCTCTTTCCACAATTTCATTTCTGTATGTTCCATCTGGTGAATTCCATGTATACAGTCACCTTTTATGTTGGTGAAAAAAATGTATTTGCAATGAAAAGGTATTTGACTGACAAAATTCTGTCATGTGATCTCCAGGATTGTTTCTGTCACCAAGGCCATATTTTCTAACTATTGAGCCTTCTTTGTTTCTAACTTTTGCATTCCAGTCACCAGTAATTACCAATACATCCTGATTGCAAGTTCAATCTATTTCAGATGGTAGAAACTGGTAAAAATCTTCCCTATTTTCATTTGTAGCCTTAGTGGTGGGTAGATAAATTTAAATAATAGTTATATTAACTAGTCTTCCTTTTAGGAGTATTATTCTATGGATATTATTCTATGACTGAGAGTATTATATTTCACAACAGATCTTGAAATGTCTTTTTAGATAATGAAAGCATTCACATTTCTCTTTAATCTGTCATTCCAGGCATAGTAGACCATATAATTATCTGATTCAAAATGGCCCATGACAGTCCAGTTTTCCTCATGAATGCCTAGAATGTCAATGTTTATGTGCTCCATTTCCCTTTTGATGATTTTTAATTTTCCTGGGTTCATACTATGTACATTCCATGTTCCAATTATTAATGGATGTTTACAATTGTTCTTCCTCATTTTGCATCATGCCACATCAGGAAATGGAGGTCCCTGAGCTTTTACCCCATTCCTATAATTAAAGTGGACTCTGCTTTGAGGAGGCAACTCATCCCCAGTCATCTTTTGCGTGCCTTCCAATCTGGGGGGCTCATGTTCTGGCACTATATATGACAATATCCCTATGATATTCATAGGGCTTTCAATAGGTAATTGTTTGGGAGTGGGCTACCAGGTCCTCCACACTAGTCTGTCTTAGTCTGGAAGCTCAGCTGAAACCTGTCTACTATAAGTGACCCTTTACAGCAACATGCAAGGTACCACAGTACAGCAAACTGACAGACATATTGGGGCTTACAGTTCTAGACCCTACTCTATGGCACCTAACAACACAGTTCTAGAAAGTCTAAGGTTAAGGCAGTGGCTAGTTCAGTGTTTAACAAAGGGTGCTTCTTACTTCATTAGAAGCTTCCCTCCCCACCCCACCCCCAATTACCACATGGCTGAAGGGACAAAGAAGTTCTTCTAGACCTCTTTTATGATGGCACTAATTCCATTCATAAGGGCTCTACCCTCATGATCTAATCTCCTCCTTCTTATTCCATCATCTTTCAGGTTAGAATTTCAATATAAAATTTTGGAGGGTGAAAATATACAGATCACAGCAATTGCTGTATAGTATTCTACTAGATGTCTGTTCTGTACTTCCTTTGTTGTTCATTCACATATTGAAGGATATCTTGGTTGCTTCCAGTTTTTGATGGTGATGGATTAAAGTGCTATAAATATTTGTGCACAAGGTTATTTGGTAGTCATAAGTTTTCCAAAGTAGTTGTGTGAATGTAAGTTTTCAACTGATTTGAGTAAATGCCAGGGAGCATGATTATTAGATTGTACAGTAAGAAATGTTTAGTTCTGTAAGAGATTATCAAACTTTCATTCCCATCAATAATTAATAGAGTTTCTAATATACTACATCCTCACCAACATTTGGTATCATCAGTGTTTTGAATTTAGGCTATTTTAATAGGTATATAATGCATACGGGGCTGGGATTTAGCTCAGTGGGTAGAGTGCTGCGCTGCAGTCTCTGAGGTCCTGAGTTCAATTCCCAGCACCACAAAAATGGGAGAAGGGCCTGGCAATCCACTCCCCAGGCAATCCTGAAACAGTCAGCCATTGAAAACCCTGTGAGGGTCGCTGAGTCGGATACTGATTCGACGGCACCTAACAACAACAACAACAACAATAATGCATATAATGTCATCTCATTTTTGTTTTAACTTGCTATTACTTAATAGCATCTCACACTGAACATATTGTGATATGCCTATTTTATATTTGTATATATTAAACAACACAGGAAACAACAAAAGAAGATAGAAGGATTACAAAGGCATTATAACTAAAGGAACTGGTGGATGATCAACAATTTCAAAAGGTTGCATATGATCAGGAACAAGAATACTGAAGGAAGAAATAGAAGTTGCCTTGAAGGAATTGGCAAAACACAAAGCTCCAGGAATTGATGGAATACCAATAGAGATGTTTGAATAAACAGATGAAGCACTGGAGGTGCTCATTTGTTTATGCCAAGAGATTTGGAGAAGAGCTACCTGGCCAATTGACTGGAAGAAACCTATATCTGTGCTTGTTCCCAAGAAAGGGGACCCAAATTAATGTGGGAATTATAGAACCATATCATTAATATCACATGCAAATAAAATGTTGCTAAGATCATTCAAAAGTGGCAGTAGCAGCATAAAGATAGGCAATAGTAAGAAAATCAAGCCAGATTCAGAAAAGGGCATGGAACCAAGAACATAATTGTTGATGTCAGATAGATATTAGCCAAAAGCAGAGAATAACAGAAAGATGTCTATCTATGTTTTGACTATGCAAAGACATTTGATTGTATGAATCATAACAAATTATAGATAACATTGCAAAAATGGGAATACCAGAACACATAATTATACTCATGAGGAATCTGTACATTGGCCAGGAGGCAGCTGTTCGAACAAAATAAGGAGATATCCCTAGTTTAAAGTCAGGAAAGGTGTGCATGAGGGCTGTATCCTTTCAATAAAATTCTTCAATCTCTGTGCTGAGTGAAAAATCTGAGAAGCTAGATTTATGAAGAAGAACATGGCATCAATATTGGAAAAAGACTCATTAACAACCTGCCTTATGCAGATTACACAACTTTGCTTGCTGAAAGTGAAGAGAATTTGAAACATTTACTGATGAAGATTAAAGAATACAGCCTTCAGTATGGATTGCACTTCAACACCAAGCAAATAAAAATCCTTACAATTGTGTCAGTATACAACTTCATGATAAATGGAGAAAAGATTGAAGTTGTCCAAGATTTTGTTTTAGTTGGTTCTACAATCAACACCCACAGAAACAGCAGTCAAGAAATCAAAGAAATATTGCACTGGGAAAAACTATTGCAAGAGACCTCTTTAAATAGTTGAAAAGATACCACATTGAAGACAAAGATGTTCCTGACTCATGTCATGATATTTTCAGTTGCATCATACACTGGTGAAAGCTTGATGTTGAATAAGAGAGACAAGACAAGAATTGATGCTTTTGAATTATGATGCTGGAGACCAAAAGAACCAAGAGATTCATCCTAAAAAATATGGAACCAGAGTGCTCCTTGGAAGCAGGGATGGCATAACTGCATCTTGTGTATTTTGGACATGTCAGGAGGGACCAACCTCTGGAGAAAGACATTATGTTTGGGAGAGCGGTGGATTCACAAAATAAAGGAAGACTCTCAACTAGATGGATTGACACAGTGACTGCAACAATGAGCTTACACATACAAGAGATCATGGACCTAGTAAAGTGTCAGGGAGTCTTTCATTCTGTTGTACATAGGGTCACTATGAGTCAGACTCGGCTCAACCACACCTAATGACAAAATGTGTTTAGGATACGGAGAGGAACCTAGCAGCCACTCTCAAAACAATCAGCCATTGAAAACACTATTAATAGCAGAGAAGCACTGACATTTTGCTGGGTATGGCAGAGTTTCAGGCAGTGTTTGATTCTGTTGTACATGGGATGATTTATGAGTTGGACCCAACTTGAGGGCACCTAACAACAACATTTACACATATTATGTTGTCTTGGAGAATTAAGGCTTTTATCATTATGTAATGTTTTTATTTATCTTTGATAATTTTCCTTATTCCAAAGCCTACTTTAAAGTTAATTTAGCTACTTTAGCTTTTTTAAAATTAATATTACTACCATTGTATATCTTCCTGTATTTCTTCTCACTTATGTGGGTATATATATATTCCTTATATATAGTATATATATACTATAGATCCTTATCTATATAAGTTCCTTATAGATGTTCCTTATAGATGATATATAGTAGGACTATTTTGTTTTCACCCACTCTGATATTCTTTATCTTTTAATTGATGTTCTCAGACCATTATGTTTATAGTGATTATTGATATAGTTGGGTTAATATGTACCGTTGTTGTTTTTCTGTTTGTTGCATTTGCTTTTTGATTCCTCTTCCCTTTTGTCTTTTTGTGCCTTTTCTACCATTTTATTCAATTTTAATTTTGTAATTTATCCTTCTTTTAAACACTTATTTAAGTAATTGCCTTGGAATTTCCAATATACATTTTTAAGTAATCTGATTCCACTTTCAAATAACACCATACTATTTCCAGTCATACTTTTTCATCTGCCTTATAATAGACTATTTCTAATTCTCCTTTCTCTTCCCTACTTTAAAAAAATTTTTTTGGCTACTTTCTTTATTCCTCTACCCTTTATGCTCTCTTCTCTCTGCTTTATTTAAATTGGGAATCTATAGGCTTCTAAGATGATAAATATTTAATAACAAAAATGGATATTCTAAATTCATAGCAAAAATTATAAGTAGATCAAAGTGTTGTATGTTATTTAATCCTGATCAAGAAATTACCAACACTTGAGGGTAAAAAGGGTGTTTTAATTGGCTCTCAGGGTTCTTACTTATTTTGAGGAGGTTTGATACTTTGTACTAGTTCTAGGATACCAAATGGCTTTACAACATATTACTGCTAACTCATATTCAGCTTTGTGTGTGGGACCAGAGTAACAATCTGCATCAGGCTTTATAGCAAATCACATAATATGAAGGACCCAATCATACAATAAACATTCAACTATATGAGAATTCATGATGCAAGTACTGCTTTGACAAACGTCCAGTATTTTCTTCCAGGGTACCACCTAGATATAAAATAGAGATCCAGCCTAATACACCACAGTGAAAACTATTGCCTTTTCAGAGACCTTGTTCATTTACATGCATTTTCATTTTTGAAATGAAATCTTCCCCACAGCCAGGAAATGTCTTAAATTTCCTCTTATACACCTAAACTTCATCCCCTCTCCTTTGTTTCATTTCTCTTCTTTCTCATCATTCTTCTCTTTCTCCCAAGCAGGATTTAGAAATACAAATGTAAGAGGAATTGTGCTGCAAGCTTGTTCTTCATAAAAGAACAATTTTTAATTAAATTAGAAAAAAATACTGCTACAGGCAACACTTACACTGACAAGGAATGCGTTCTGTTAATCTTTGCAGAGAGGCACTGTATACTGCACTTAATTTAATTAGGTTGAGAAAAGGCCTGTTCAGTCCTAGGGGCTTTACCAATGTCCTTTTAAATTGAGGACACAGCATTTATATAAAGTCATTTTAATATCAGGCAATACATTTCTAAACAGTAATTTTAAAATATTACATGCTATTATTAAATGATACCTTGTTGTAACTTCTTACTGGATGAGATAACTTTCATTTCACAGAGAAATTTCACCTACCAACAGGCCTTTAGCTCCCTTCCAGTAATTTATTGATTTTGAAAGTGTTGAATAATTAGGACTAAGTTCCCTGGAAAACAACTCCACTAGGGAAATACATGTCAAACCTATATTACAGTGGATAATGTATTTGGATAATGTTTCACTTCTGGGCCATGGTAGTGAGTGATAACAAAACTTTTATATTAAAAATTATATTGCAATTCAGAAGCGGGTTATTTTTTGAGGTCATGCCTAGCACTACAGACACAGAAAGTAAAAGTTCATGATATTTTACTCCCTCCTTTTCCCTCCCAAACTTTTCTTTCCAATACTTCAAAATTGTCATTGACCTTATCCACCTTTTTTACTACCCCAAGAACTTGGACAGGTTATCAGTCTGTCATATTCATAAATTATAACAGAAAATCATCTAAGGTGCATGTCGAGTAGCCAAGTATAAGCAACTAGAATTCAAGGAGTGAACTGAATACCAAAAATGTTCCATTTCATGTAGGTTTTTTTTCTTTTTCTTTTTCTTTTTCATCCAGAATATCTGCTGAAGTGCCCCCAGGAACATTGTAAGTCAAAATGAAGAAACATTTCTTTAATTCCTTGGATTTCTTTCATTAATTTACTTGTGAAAGTAGCTGAGTGTTTTGGTGAAGGTTGACATAACTTCAGTGGTTTTCCATTGAACTAATCTAATCCAGTTCCTGACAGCACAATGCTTGGAATGGAACAATCTTTGGAGCTGTTTCTATCACTGTTTAAGAGATGATTAGATGTGCTTTCACAAAATCAAATGTAATGAATAAGGGATTGATCACAGGTACGTTTGTCTGATTTTGGACTTTCTAAAAGTACAAGAAAACATCTTTTCCAGTTAGGAGGATAATATGTTGATAAAATTAATCCACAACAAGTGGTGCAAATTCACTTTCTGCCATATCTAGTAATCACATAATTTTTAGTTCTAGTCTAAAAATCTAAGATGACATCAGATTTTAAATTACTGTTTGGGGACTTATTTATTAAAGAGTTCATTTTCAGGCAAATGTTTTTTGGCACTCATTTGCATGGAGACTTATATAACTGGTCCAAGTTAATACCACCATTTACGTAAGGGGAATCATTACGTGCTTAGCACAGAGTGAGATAAAAAGGAAGCCCCAATAAATGTTGGATATCCTAATTACTTGAGGGATAGTGTACCAGGATTAGGATGATAGGTCTTGTTGCTAGGGGAGACCTATATCTGAACCCTTATTTTGTGACTTATTAGCAGAATTATCTTAAGCTTTTTACTTAACCTCTTGAAGCTCAGATTTTTTGTGTGTTCAAAATAATAGGAATAATAGCAATTTGTTGCTGTGAGAGTTATATTTTAAAATAAGCTAAATTATTTATTATAACAATTGCATATAGTAAATACTGCAGTAAATACTCAGGTGTCCAATCTCGTCAGGCCTCAGAAGCTAAGCAGGGTCTGGCCTGGTTAGTACATGGATGCAAGACCGCCTGGGAATACCAAGTGCTGTAGGCTTGGGAGAAGGACCTGGCAGCCCACTCTAGAAACAGTCTGTCATTGAAAATCCTATGAATGGCAGAGAAGCACTGACAATAGTGCCAGGCATGGTGCAGTGTTGGGTAGTGTTTTGTTCTTTTGTACATAGGGTCATTATGAGTTGGACCTGACTCAATGGTACCTAATAACAACAATGAATAAATGTTAGATGGTATTGCATTTAGTAGCAGCAAAGAAGTTTTCAATTTTTTTTGCATTTCTTGATGATTGAGGTGAATTGCCATTTAATCTTTTGACTACCTATTTCAAATCAAATATATGACAGTATTTTATTTGCAGAAACTCTTCATTACAGTAAACAAACAAGAACATGATTAGCAAAATAATTGGAATGCATAATATGAGTTTGTAAAATATCTTTTTCCACCACTTTCTTGAATTTTTTCTCAAACTCGTACATGCTCACTTTTTGACATATGTGTCTTTAAAAAGAGAGAAAATGTATCATCTCAACTAAAATGAAACTAGAGGTAGAATAATCCCAAAATTTATCACAGAGTTATCATCTTCATTGCCCAAGGTCCTCTTTGGGTTTTTGTTGTTATTGTTGTTGTTCTGCCAAGCAATGTTGACTTTGGCTTCAGACTTGTAACCTCATGGTCACAAGATGACTGCCACAACTCACCTCTCACATCATTACAGGGCATTGTACAATGGCTGCAAGTGAGAAAGAGTGTCAAGAAGTGCAAAGGGCTGAGATTTGACACAACTTTCAGACTACCAAATTAGCCTGACATTGTTTCATAGATGCTGATGTTGTTGTGGTTTGTTGTTGTTATTAGGTGACATTGAGTTATGGCTAACTCATAGTGACCCTCATAAGGTTTTAAATGGCTGATTGTTTCAGGATTGCCTCAGAAGTAGATTGCCATGTCCTTCTCCCATTTTTGAGGTGCTGGGAATCAAACCCAAGTCCTCAGAGAGTGTGGAGCAGCGCTGTACCAACTGAGCTAATCCCAACTATGACCTGATGCCTTCATGCTTGGTGAACTATTTTATAGAAAAGTAGCCCCAATATTAAGCTGTTGTAATCTTTTATAATTGAATTTAAGCAAATCCACTTGTCTTTTGATGCTGGAGGGAGATATTTGTTATTTTGCCCCTTGCTCCACAACTCTCTATCTTCAAAACCTACTCACTTCATAAATTCCTTATAATATAGCTTGAAACAAAAGGGCAGCAAATACAGAAATATAAGAACTCCCCTACAGAAAGCGTGTAACATCCTCACACCGCTTGCTAAATGTCAGAAAATCTTTCTTAAAAGTTTCCTAAAATCTTTGCTTCATTCAATATATTGGAGTCTCATTTGCATCCATAGTTCTAACATTAGTAAGGGAAATAAGAAGGCCTGCCAACTGATCTCATCAGATCTCGGAAACTAAGCAGGGTTGGGCCTGGTTAGTACTTTGATGGGAGACTGCCTGGGAACACCAGGTGCTTCAGGCTTGGGAGAAGGACTTGGCCGCCCACTCCCCCTAAAAAAAAAAATCAGCCATTGAAAACTCTATGAGTAGCAGAGAAGCCAGGCATGGGAGTGTTGGGTAATGTTTTATCTGTTGTACATAGGATCTCTATAAGTCAGACGGGACTCCAAGGCACCTAAAAATAGCAAATCAAAATTTAACCCCATGACAAAGGAGAGGGCTGGCCTCTTCTATAACATGGCTTCCCTATATGTGTTAATCAAACTTTTGTCTCTGTGACCAATACCTGAGAGAAGCAACGAGGGAAGAGGAAGGATTTATTTTGGTTCACAGTTTCAAAGGTTTCAGTCCATGATATTCTGCCCCCCTTGTTTCCATGCCTTGGCTAGAAAGGGCATCGTGGTAGAAAGGATGTAATGGAGCAGAGCTGTTCACTTTATGGTGGCCAGAAACCAAAAAAAAAAAAGACACTGAAAAGGCAGCAAAGGCAATATACAATAGCCAAGCATCTAATTCCTCCAATCAGGCCCCACTATCTAAACTTTCTAACACCTCCCAAAAAAGTGTCAACAGCTGGGGACCAAGCTTTCAATGTATGAATGGGAGGTGGTATGCATTTCATATTCCAGACATAATACCACATCTTAAGGAAAAATTGAGTTTTTCTTAAAAAGGGAAAATAGAAGATTGTTGTTAGGCATATAACCAATAGAGCCTGCCATCTCTCTGTCTGTATGTCTATCTCTATCTGTGTGTGTGTGTGTGTGTGTGTGTGTGTGTGTGTATGTGTATGCACACCACTCAAGAAAAATTGTCCTTTAAACAAAATAGGGAACCCTCATATATAAATCTACCTGCATTATGGCAATTGCAACAGACAGAAATGGATCCTATTTTCTTTGTGGTCTTGACAAATACATGTACTAGAGGGTCATTACCTGTAAGTAATAGCATTTTATTTTCTGATTGGTTTATCTAAATTTTCTCCCATTCCACACTGAGGATATATTATAGTTCATGATTCATAGTGGGTGCTCTTTAAAATTATTAAATTATTTAATATGTGAAACTTTTAGCTTGCTAATACAGGAAATTTCTGTTGATGCACTCTCTTAAGAAAAATCTTAGAGTATTATGTTATCATATTATTTCATTTTTGGTTTATTTGTTCATCATTAATCATGTGCCCAATGTATATATTACTACTAAAAATATATAACACTGCCCTGGATCACATGCTATCTTCATCATATATTTTAGTGCTTTTTCCTTCTTCTCAAGTATTTTTGTGGCAAGGTCAAAAGGGCAGCACTTTAGTCAATATCTCAATTTAGGTGCCAATTAGAAAATTAAGGAACTCTAAAATTTTATTTACAAGTCATAAATTTGTGTTATCTATGTATAAAGGATGATTTTCAAAATGGAATGTTTCTATTATTTCAGTAAGTATTGAACACATTATTTTGGCAATTATATATGCAAAAAATAAAGAATTGTTCCATGAAAGAATCAACTAGAAACTATTCTTATGGTCTGAACAATTATAGCATTGAAAAGCTGAGCAGAAATTAAATACTACATGTGAAATTAATTGATCCTTTTGATGGTTTTCTTTCTCTATGAACTTACCAAGAAACTATAGTCAAGGAGCCATTATGATTTTAGGAATATTACTTCTGGATTGTAGAAATTCCTCAAAATGATTTAAACTGTAGTTCAACCTCAAATTCCTGCTAGCAGAATCATAGGACTGTGCAGTTTCACTACTAATATTTCTTTTTCACAATGCATGTCATTATTCATTGTACAAATACAGAGTGAGTGTTCATTATATCTTGTGGGTACAAAAATGAATAAGATATATTTTTTACCCCAAAGGCATTCACATAGAAAATTTCAATTAAATATGATTAATCCTATAATAAAGTATACCCATACGTAAGAAAGAGAGGGATGTAACTACTAGATGGTCAAATAGTGTTTCCAAAATATGCTTCCACCCTATGAGTATAAGTCAGTGAGGCAAAAGGACAAAGAAGATGTCTCCACTATGGAAAAACATGGACAAAAGCATACAAGCTTGAAAAAAATATGGTTAAGGCATCATTACCTATGGACTGCCAGGGTTATACCCTGAAGAATTTTAGAAAAAAATAGGAATAAATTTTCCCTTCAAGAGTCAAACTATAAAATTAAAACTTAAAGAACCACATATTGGTGAACTATAGGAGGAAAACTATATGGCTCCCAAGAAAAGCTGCCTGTATTTTGTCTGAAATAATTAGTCTACATAATGAAAGTCTTTCTTGGAAATACATAATAAAGAGAAGCAGAGAAGAGGAAATTGACAGGGGCAATACAGTTTTACCAACAAACTTTAAGAATTCTAGTCTCTTTGAAAACTGGTTAACATAACATAATGCCTCATAGCACTCAGTTCTCTTCACTACCCTTGTTTGATTTCATTTCTAACAATCCACTCATCTGGACATAGCTTCACATATACATTTACCTAAATGAAAGCATACACTAATCTTGCAACCTCAAGTTTCTATTCATTAATGAGTTAATACCAATCACATTACATATAAAACCACTTCCTTCTACAGAAAAAGCAGTATTGACCATATCAAATGTAGTTACCTGGTCCCTCTGTTGAATATGATACTCTTTTGAAAATATCCCATTGCTATTTTTATTTAAATTGTTCCATTATGATAGAATAAAGATACATAGTCTCTATTTCATCTTGTCACAAACTTGCCATTACCTCTCATTTAATAAGAAGAGACATTAACTCTTTGTACATACTTCATACATAGTAATAATTTATATTAATATTTGTTGTTGTTAGTTGCCTTCAAGTTGGGTCCAACTCATAGTGACCCTTATAGGGTTTTCAATGGCTGACTGTTTTAGGATTGCCTTGGGAGTGGATTGCCATGTCCTTCTCCCATTTTTGAGGTTCTGGGAATCGAACTCAGGACCTCAGAGACTGCAGAGTGGTGCTCTACCAACTGAGCTAAATCCCAGCCCTTATAGTAATATAGTTTACACAAATGTAATAGTTGATATAAATATAGCAATTGTCTATGTAAATATATTTTATGTAGCTTTTTATAAAATTATATGTTTTTAAACATCTGAATTATCTATGTATAATATTGATTTCCATTTATAAAAATGAAATCATATGTATAAGGGTGGTTTATGTAAAGAAAGAATATACAGAAGTATTATTAAAGGATGGAATAGCTAACTTGGAAGAGAAGCAAAATAAGACAAAGCAGTATTGAGAGTCTACTTAATGTATAAAAATATAAATGCAAGATATACTAACTATTCTATTTTATATTTTTTCAGCTATAATCTACTGTGATTAGACACCAGCAAATACAACTATCCTATATACAGACAAACACATCACAGATTCCCCTACCTCTGGTCTTTTCAAACTGAATTCCTAATAGGTAGTCAGGGACAAGAGTAAATGAAGAAATTTTTTTTTCAAAAGAATACTCATGATTGACGATGAAATCTAGGCCAGTCAAAAAGGAATTGGATAATAGGAGAAAGCTAGTGCAACTAAGGTATGTTGGGAGGATGGTAAGGTATAGCACATGGTAGTTAGTGAGATGGAGATCTCCAAATGAACTATAATAATGGAAAGAATTTGAGCAAGTGAGCTGTAAGGATAGGATGCTGTAGTTAGAAGTAGTTTAAAGACACCCAGAATGATGTAATTTAGATAAATGACAAGTTCCATAGTAAGAACATGAGAAGGAATAGACATTGAAGGCAATAAAATGTGAGGAGAGGAGTGAAAAAATGAAATGCCTGGATGTATTTTTGTAATATATTGATAAAATCGAATTTCTATACTTAAAGGGCTATGGGATAGAATTTTCACCACAGTAAACTTAGCAGAGTAATAACTATCTCACTGTGATGTCTCTTAAGAGAAAAACCCAAGAACTTCTTATCTTGTAGTCACACTCAAACCCTTCCCAATAAGTACATAGGCATTTTAAAATGAGCTCAATGTGGTCAAGGAATAGTGAGAACTTCACTGCCTTGTATGGTTCACCCAAAATTCAGACCCTGAGGTAAGAATTTGGAAAGCACAAATAAACAATAGGAGATGTGATAAGAAAGGGAGAGAAACAGAAAAAGATGTGTACAGGAGCAATTTGCCATTTTAGGCTGCCAGTGTTAAATCCAACAAAGACTACCTAAGAAATCAGCTTTAGTCAGCATTCTCATTGAATGATGGAAGACTGGGTCATGTGTTCAAGAATCCTCCTGAGGAATGTCTCCAGAGTGATTAGGTCTTCCTATCGTACTCCTGGCAAACATATTTCTAAGCTACCTAGATACAGAGAAATTAGCTCCTGCTAAATCTAAGAAAGCCTTTAGAAAGGAAGAAGTGACAGTCAAGCACTTAAAGTAGGAAGCTATCAGGCTGCTGGGTTCTAGATCTTCAGGTAAATTTGGGTGGGGCAAGGGCATATGGGGTAATGTGTGCTGAAGAATAGTCACTTCTGTTTGTTCATGAATCGCATGAAATCTTTTCTGTTACTTTTTTTTAGCATTATACCCAGTCAAAAACTCATTAAAAACTAAAACTTAAAGACCTGGTGAAATTAATTGCATTTCTGACTTACATGATTCAGCCTATCAGCCTTAGATAGTACATCCACAGTCTAGATTTACTTGCCAGTGGGATGAACAAAGCTTTATTTCTGAGGGCTCAAAGTTCCTGCTTATATAATTTTATCATTCCATGGCTGTTGTAAATACTCCCTGAGGGCTATTACCAGGTATAGAAACAGTAGGAGGTGCCCTAGTGAACCCCTGAGTTGCAAATGGATCAGCCTCCATACTAAGGGTTCCATGCTTTGGAACCTTTGTATATCTTCCATTTCTAGCATTACGGATGCTCTTTTCATGTACCAACAATGCAAACTAGAGCTGAAGCAAGGGATTGAGTTTTCCTGGAAAATCCATTCTATCTGGTTGCTCAATACAGGTAATGACCAGTGGAGAATGTTTTCTATGAAACAAAGGTATGTACACCTTGAACCTAATCTCAAAGGTTGATACACTTCTCAGCTTTTTCCAGGCTTCTGTGAACAACTGAGTGATTTACCACAGCACATTAATCTATGTTTTCTTGCAGCCATAGAACTGTGGCATCCAATCCTGTCAGATCTTGGAAGCTAAGCAGGGTCAGGCCTGGTTAGTACTTGGATGGGATACCACCTGGAGACACAAGATACTGTAGGTTTGGGAGAAGGACCCAGCAAGCCACTCCCAAAAATCAATCTGCTATTGAAAACCCTATGACTAGCAGAGAAGTAGTAACAATACTGTTGTACCTGTTATAAATAGGTCACTATGAATCAGATACCGACTGGACAGCACCTAAAAAACAACAACATTAATCTATGTATATCCTTACCATTGACCTCTTCTTCCAAACACAGGAGATGACCAAATGTATCATTCAAATATCTTCTTCCTGGGAGGATATCTGCTCACTAGTGACTTTTATGAGCACATCTTTGTGGACTATAATGCAACAATTGTCCATTTTCAGCTAGTTCTAACATATCCAGAAATTCATCTTTGAGAAAGATCAAACTTTGTCTTCCTTTGTCACTGGGTATACAGAACTCTGCATGATTCCATAGGTATAAGCTGAGAAAAGTTGTAAGGGCAACACATATAGGTGATCTAGGAGCTTAGCACCTCCACGTGTATAAATTGTTTGTCTTCAGGATCAGATTAGGCTTGATTCCAAATTATCATTTTATCATATGATAGATTGTTGCCATGCCTACAATATCATTTAAGTTGTTGTATATATGGCAGTTCCATGCCTATTATAAATGGCCCTTGCTTGCAATGTCAATTGATAGTACATATCAGGTGCTCAGTCTCTACCCTTCTCAGAAACACACAGGGAGCTGAGTGATTTTTCAAACAGTAAGTGATTATCTGCTTCAATATTCATGATTTTATATTAGGACTATGTGGTCAATGCTACATGACTTCTATATGGACTTGACAGAGACTCCACCTAGAAACTGCCTCAGACTTATTAATATCAGAGTTCTATAAGATTATTATTATCATCATTATTATTACTCAAAGACACATTGGTGAAAATTAATGGATCTTGGATTTATGAAGTTCTTTTTAAGAAATAAATGAGTCAGGTACAATATTGCATGTCTGTAATACCAGCTACTCTGGAGGCTGAGACAGGAGAATTGTAGGTTCAAGGCCAAAGGTAGACTGCACAACTTATCAAGACCCTATCTCAAAATAAAAAAAGAAGGGAATGTGAGGTTGTGGCTTAGTGGTGGAGCACTTGTCTAGCACGGGCAAGTCACTGGGTTTAACCCTCCAGTATAAAAAAAGAAAGTTAAACCAAAGGCAGACACTAAGAAGTGAATACATTTTACTATATAAAACCAAATATTTCCATAATAAGAATAGAAAGGAAAACTCAATTCATTAAAAACTCCAAAATGCATCCAAATCTTTATTTCACAAAAGCATCCTTCAATTGAAGGTGCCAAGGGTCCATGGAAAAATAGATGATTTTAGTTCTGAAGAAGAAATAATACAAGATGAACCTATAGTATCTTGTGGTATGAGGAAGTGAGGAAGTATTCAAAAGAGGGGACAAATGAGGGTATGTCAAAAAGGACAAAAGAGTCAACAGTAATTGTTCCCAAGAGCTAGTGCTGGAATAATTGGACACATTGATAAATAACTGTATCATTTGATTATAACTAAAAGAATACAATAAATGTTCATGAGTCCATCGTAATATAAATAAATGACTACGTAAGTAAATGGGAGTACAGGCCAGTACTCCAGAAGCCCTTGTTTCTACCCAGTTCTCATCCATTTCTGGCTTGTAGTTCTCAAGAATAACTGTAGAACATACTGGGGATGCAATATCCTGAGATAGGAAAGAACTGCCTGAAACAGCTCAGGACTTGTTCCTGCCTCTCATAGGGAATACAGTATCTAGAGCTAGGGAGGAATTGCCTGGAACAGTCCAGACTTTGTCCCATCTTCCCCAGAAGCAATGTGCCTTTCAAATTTTTTCTGCACAAGTTATGTGACCCTGAGTTATATAATCTGGAGTGGATTTCCTTTCCAGGTCCCAGAGCTGTGATGCATGTGAAGTCAACAATTCCTTTGCCCAGGGAAACTTTCTTGAGCCTTGAAGGACCAGCTCAAAATGCATCCTAGGCTTCTTTTGTTCCTTGCTGCCTATCTATAAGTAATAAATCTGCTTCATGTAACTGGTTGTGTATGAGTGTGTTCTGTCTCACATGACTCAAACAAATTGCCAATCTGTACACAATGAACCTGCTTCTTCAGAAGGAAAGAAGTAAGTTGGTTTTTCATTAACAATTATGAAGGAAGGAAGAAAACAGGAAACCACCCTTAGAATATCACTCTAAAACCTTCTGCAGACAAAAGCCACTGATGAGTGCTGAAATTAGTAGATAAAACTTTAGGAGAATCAAGATATTTGCATAGGTTCAAACTATTTTCCCCCTAAGTCATTCATTGCTATATTGATTTTAACATATGTCCAGAAAAATGTTCATATCCTTACTTCTTCATTATGAGATGATCTTAGTGATTCACTTCAAAGAACAGTGTTGAAAGGAAAAAAATTATAACTTCATAGTGAAGAAATCTAACTAACCACAACTTCAACATCACCAGTTTTAAATTAGGTTGGGTTTTAGCCCAGTTGGTAAATTGTCGCTCTGTACTCTCTGAGGCTCTGTGTTCCATCCCCAGCATTGCAAAAATGGGACCTGGCAGCCCACTCCCAAAACAATCCCTGAACAATTAGCCACTGAAAACCCTGTGAATGGCAGAGAAGCACTGACATAATGTTGGGCATGGTACAGTATAGGGAAGTGTTTCATTCTGTTGTACATAGATCACTATGAGTCAGACCTGACTTACCTCCCTTTTTCTAGAACAACAGCAAAAAGTTATATTGCTGTCAGATGCTGCCTTGCGTGATGTGATAAGGGGTTCTTAAAAGTTGAAAAATTCGGGTCTTAATCTATCTCTAACATGAATTAAAGTGAAAAGTAAAGAAACAACAGCAGTAGTCTATGTGAGAAATAATTGATCCTGAGCAAGAAGTGTAACTTCTCCATGTGAATCAGTAAATGGAAATAATACTGCTTAACTGTATCAGAGATTGTTAGGTGCTTTATCAGAGATTATGTATGAATAAAGCATAGCATTATTTAGAGTGCCCTAATAACTATAAAAAACATTTAGAATGTACTTCCTTTTTGCAAAACCATTTAAGTGAATTAGATTGCCTACCTAAAGGTCATGTCCTTTGGCCATTTTTATGGTGCTAGGGATGGAGGGCACTTAACAACAATATTAACACCTGAAGGTGTGTGTGTGTGTGTGTGTGTGTGTGTGTGTGTGTGTGTGTGTGTGTGTGTGTGACTGTGGGTGTTAAAATTTATGGAATAGGAAGCAGGAAAGAAGTAGTAATTAAACAAGACTAATTCTTCAGGATCTCTCAAACTCCATATGTACTAAATATACAATATAAACAATGGTTCAACAAAGTACTACACTGTCACATTATCCCTCTGGTTATATGACCTCAAGATCCTATATAGCCATAATTCATTTCATTTAAGGACTAGGGATATAGCTTTGTGCAAGAACATTTGCCTAACATGAGGAGGCTCAGAGTTTGATCCTCAGCACAGAAAAAAAAAAAAAAAAAAAAAAAAAAAAAAGGAAAGGAAATGAAAAGAAAGGAAAGGAAAGGAAAGGAAAAGTAGAAGAAAAAGAAAAGAACTCCCTTGTTAATAGATTGAAGAAGATACAGCATAACAATACACATATAGGTTTATAGATTAACTCACATTTATCCATTTAAATATTCTATGTGGCTATTCAAGCTGGGGTTTAGCTCAGTTGGTAGAGTATTGCTCTGC
Organism: Pedetes capensis; assembly: GCA_007922755.1. NCBI lineage: Eukaryota > Metazoa > Chordata > Mammalia > Rodentia > Pedetidae > Pedetes > Pedetes capensis. The sequence goes on along the minus strand of VMDO01009246.1, from coordinate 46,393 downwards.
ATGCTCTGAGGCCCTGGGTTCAATCCCCAACTCTGCAAAAATGGGAGAAGGACTTGGAAGCCCACTCCCAATATAATCCCAAAACAATCAGCCATGAGAAACCCTATGAATAGCAGAGAAGCACTGACACAGTGCCAGTATGGCACAGGGTCAGGGAGTGTTTTGTTCTGTTGTACATGGGGTCACTATGACTTGGACCTGACTTGATGGTACCTAACAACAGCAGTGTGGCTATTCATTGTCTTATGAAATCTTGGATACTGCCTGCTTTCTGATAATCTATCTCAGGAAGATCAAAGTCTTCCTTGAAAACAATACATTTTTATTGCCATAAACTGTCCTTCTGTTTGGATATGACTTTGCTAATATTACCCCCTCACCTGAAACTAAACTTATCTGCCCTTTTAAAAGAAATACATCTTTATGATTATATTTGTATACTTTATTATTACTCTAGTTATTTTTTTCAACTTGGAAAAATTCTCATATTATATAGAAGACTTTCCTTGAGGCTCAATTTTAATATATGAGCCCCATACTAATGCTAAGTATTAGTCACATGCCAGAAGAATCCTAACATATACTAGAAAAGCTGGTTAGGCAAACATGCTGACGTTCAAAGAAAGCTGATATATAAGGGAAGACAAAATTATTATTCTTTTATTTTTTATTTTTTGATGTTTTAAGTCTTTCACATTCTTTACATTTTCAACATAAAATACTACGACAGATAAACAACAGGGAAAAAAACTTCACCCAAAGAGCTTCTGAAATTTACAGTATTGGTCTAGTCAAATTCTACAAAGCAAAGCCAAGTGAACACAAAGAAGTTTAACAAAGATGTGTAGCATAATGATATAACTGAAAAACAAAGAAGCCCATTGCGGTGTCTCATGCCTGTGGCTCCTGAGGCGGAGGCAGGAGAATGGGAAGTTCAAGACCAGAGGCAATCTGCATAATTTAGCAAGACCCTGTCTCAAAAAGTAAAATATGGGCTGAGGGTACAGCTCAGTGGTACAGCACTTGCAGAACATGCAAGCGTGAGGCCCTGGGTTCAACTCCCAGTACCACAAAAAAACAAAAATCAAAACAAAAAAAGAAAAACAAAGAACAAATCAAACAGCCAACCATTTCTTCTACCTACTGAAGGGACAGTAAAAGTGAGTTGTAGTACTTCCAGATCCTTCCCATTAAGCAGCATAAGAAGAAAGAAGGAAGAACTGGAGAGAGGGAACACTGTTGCTAATAATGCCATAATGCACACGGCCAAGCAAGGATTTAACAAATTCTAAAAACCTCTACATTACTGAAAACTATTTTATTAGAAACACAAATGCACAGATATATAAACTGTATTAAAAATCTTGTTATATAAACATATATATAGTAGGTCACTTAGATTTTTATAAGAATTATAGTATAAAGAAAGATCTAAGGTTTGCCTAGAACTCCAAAATGCTCAAACACGAATGGTCACTATTGACCTTAGTCAACAATTGTGGACACAATAGTCCACACTGCTGCCTAAATTCAGCTCCTACAGAACCACTCACCCTCCACTTGGTATGCTAGTGTGATTTCAGAAATAACTAATCAAACTGGCATAATGAGGTCCGAGGCAAGTTCAAATACTGAGATCTAGCTAGAAAAAAAATAAATAAAAGCAAAGACAAAATAGGCTAGAATTTATTAGAAAAGCAACAGAAAGATTTTTTTTTAGATGCTTCCAGCTCGTATTGGAATCAAGATGGACATTGGCTAGTGGTCCCATCAGTTTTGCAAAGCTCTGGATGATACACTGTTAGTCTTTGGAAAAAGAAGAATCTATAATAAACACAGACATTTGGAAAAAACTTCATGTTTGTTAAGTCTTTGTAGATATTGTTAACTTACTTTAAACTTTACGTGTTGTTCAAAGGCAGAGTAACCACTGGTGAGGAGGTACTCATAAATAATTCATCTCCAAAGGATTTTTCATGAAAGCAACTAGTCTTTCCATGTCTTTGGTTGGGAGTACATTATACAAAGAGGCCCAGATGCCTCCCACCAACCTGTCCCCTTTCAAGGAGATCATGTTGAGATTAAGTGCTTTATCAAGAACTCTCTAAACCCTCATGACCGTTGGCACTACCATGTGAAACAGAATATTCATCTTGGTTATATTTTACTGCACCACTGGAATACATAGAATCCTGAAAATAGTAATTTTGTAAATCATTTGAGATTTGATGCAACTAAGCTTATCCAATGGCTGCTGCCATGCCATTGTTCTTTTTTTTTTCTTTAGTGATAAATGTTGGTGGGGTACAGAGTAATACATCATTTGCTTTTTCCTTTGTGTAACCATTATATCACTTTTGATTACACTTTCATCAACTTACAAAGTTTATGGAAACTTGATTAATATGTAGTAAAACTTGTATGCATTTATGAGTTATATTCCCCTACTTTTCCCATGTACTCATGAAACTTCATTATTTACATTGAGATTATCCTCCCATCCTTTATCCCTTTACATTGTCACCCCTGTTCCTACCTTCCACAACCTTAGCTTCCTTTTGCTAGTCTCCTCCCGTCTTCTTTCCACTCTGCTTACTTTCCTTCTTAGCTAAGTTTAATCTCTCATTGTAATATACCTACTTATGTCTAAATTTTTATTCCTTTAAGTAAGATTCAGCTCCCACATATGACTGACAATATAAGGGGTTTCTCTTTTTGAGCCCGTGTTCACTTGCTTATGATGATAGTCTCCAGTTCCATCCAATTTGCTGCAAATGACATTATTTCATTTTTTATTGCTGAATAATATTCCATTGTGTATATGTACCACAATTTTTTAACCCATTCTTCTCTTGATGGGCATCTTGGTTGGTTCCATATCTTTGCAATTGTCAAGAATGCTACATTAAAGATGGAGATGCAGGTGTCTCTGTGGTATTATGATTTATCTCCCTTTGGTATATACTACCAGTAGTGGTATATCTGGGATGGATGGCAGTTCTAATCCACTCCAGAACCACGCCCATGACATAGAGGCAGAAACACAGAGGCGTGTTGCACAGTGAGTTGTCTTCGGTCTGTACTATGTACTGTAGGATAGATGGACACTCCCTGAGGGTGAAGCCAAGAAGACCATGGCAAAGGATCACCATGCTTGTCTCCTGTATGAGGACATAGTCATGAGGTGGCCACCTATGAACCAGTAAGCTAGCCCTCAGCAAATACCAAATGGGCTGGTGACTTAATGTTGGATTTCTCTTCCTCTAGGACTGTGAAAATAAATTTCTATTTTCCATGGACTATCTAATCTATGATATTTTTGTTATAACTCCTGAATGGACTAAAACAGAAATAAGCACCTCAGATACCATGATTCGGTTAAACTCCATCCTTATTTATTGTCCATAGTTTACCAATCTTCTTTCTAAAATTTTAAAAGCTCATTCTCCATATTTTTTTCCTCTCTCTCTCTCCCTTCCTTCTTGTCTTTTTCTTTCCTCCCTCCTCCTGCACATGGTCTTGTGATTTCATTTCCCTTGAAATCCATGGAAGCTGACAATAATGAGCTAGTTTATATCTTTCCATTATTATCTTTGCAGTGGCACTTCCCCTCAGATTTAAAGTTAATGCTGTGCCTACCAAGGACTCCCTCCTTGGTTTAGCACTTCTGGTTTAAGAAACTAAATCCTTTTTTTGTGGTGTTACTACTGTCAAAAAATAATCTCTCCTTGAAAAAAATTCCTCATAGAGAAGGATTAATGAGCTTTGCATTGCGTGGATGCCAGGAAAGGGAATATCTGGCTTCCCTCCAAGCAGAGATCTTTGACATAACATTCTTGATTAATATTTTTCCAGGAGTTCTTTGTGACTGAAAGAAGGCCCTAGAGACCACCTAATTTTGTATCTACCTCTAGGAAAGTGACACTGGACAGAATAGTTAACAATTGCTTCACATGCTATTCTATATGATTATGATCCTATTTTCTGGAAACCACTTCTTATTTAAGGACATTTCAAAGTTATATCTGTGCTAGAAAACAGGGATTCCCACCAGGCCTATGCATCAGGATCACCTGTGGAACTTCATGGAAAAAATGCATTTCATGGGGGTGGTACCAAGAGCCTGATTAGGGTTCTTTGAAGAGAAAACAAGATATATTGGAGACACTTCTTACAGGATGGAAAAGTAAGATCCACACAGGAAAAATTGAAAAGAACATTCACCAGTCAGAAGCCAGGTGACAATATCAACTTGGGTCCTCACACATTGTTTCATAAGTACTTCTTTACATATGTGTGCAATTCCTTCCCATTTTAAAAAATTGATTTGCAATCCACAAGGTAAAGGTCCCTTTTACTTATATGCAAACCAATATTTATGAAAAGATATGTATAAAATATTTATGTGACACTTTTCTGTATAATATCAATTTTCACATATCATGTATGAGGCATAATATATGAAATATGCTATATAATAAATTGCATACTTATATAGCATATTATATGTTATACGTGGTGAGGTTTAGCTCAGTTGGTAGAGGGTTTGCCGTGCACTTTCTGAGACCCTGGGTTCAATCCCCAGCATTGGAAAAATGGGAGAAGGAATTGGCAGCTCATTCATGAAAAAATCAGCCATCCAAAACCCTATGAAGAGCAGAGAAGCACTGACAATAGTGCTGTACATTGGCACAATGTGAGGTAACACTTCATTCTGTTGTACAGAGGGTCGCTGTGAGTCAGACCCCAACTAAATGGCACCCAACAACCTCTAATGTGTCTATCACTTTGTATTACTGGTGGGGATAGCGTGTTGCTGTGATGCTGAAAACTATGCTACCAGTACTACAGATACCAGCAGGTTCACCATGGTGGACAGGTTTCAGCTGAGCTTCCAGCCTAAGACAGACTAGGGAGAAAGACATTGCTAATCCATTCCCCAAATGATTAACCATAGAAAACCCTATAAATCACAGAGAAATACTGTCCAATATGGTGCTGGAAAAGGAGCTCCCCGGGTTGGAACACACTCAAAAGAGGACTGGGGAAGAGTTGCCTCCTTAAAGTAGAGTCTACTTTAATGACAGAAAAGGAGTAAAGCCCCAGGGACCTCCATTTCCTGATGTGGAATGATTAAAAATGAGGAGGAACAACTATAAACATCAATTAATAATTGGAATGTGATATGTACATAGTATGAATCTAGGAAAGTTAGAAATCATCAAAAGGGAAATGGATTGTATAAACATTGACACTCTAGACATCTGTGAGCTAAAATGGACTGGCATGGGCCATTTCGAATCAAATAATCATAAGGTCTACTATGCTTGGAATGACAAACTAGAGAGAAATGTGGTTGCATTCATCATCAAAAAAGACATTTCAAGATCTATCCCAAAGTATAACGCTCTCAGTGATAGAATAATATCCATATGCCTATAAGAAATTCCAGTTAATATGAGTGACTGTTATTTAAATTTACACACCCACCACTAAGGCCACAAATTAAGGTAGGGAATATTTTTAGCAGCTCTGGCAATCTGAAATAGATTGAACATGCAATCAGGATGTACTGATAATTACTGGTGACTGGAATGCAAAATTTGGAGACAAAGAAGAAAGCTCGGTAATTGGAAAATATGGCCTTTGTGACAGAAATGATGCTGGAGATCATATGATAGAATTTTGTCAGACCAATGGCCTTTTCACTACAAATATATTTTTAACAACATACATGGGTGACTATACACATGGAATTCACCACATGGAACAAAATTGACTACATTTGCAGAAAGAGATGATGAAAAAGCTCAATGTCAAATGTCAGAACAAAACCAAGTGCTGATTGTGGATTACACCATCAACTGCTCACATACAGGTTCAAATGGAAACTGAAGAAAATTAGAACAAATGTACAAGAGCCAAAGTATGACCTTGAGTAAATGCCACCTGAGTTCAGAGACCACCTCAGGTACAGATTTAATGCATTAGACATTAATGATAGAAGACCAGACAAATTGTGGCATGATATCAAAGATATAATTCATAAGGAAAGCAAAAGATTATTAAAAAGGCAGGAAAAATAGAAAAGTCCAAATTACATGTCAAAAGAGACTCTAAAATTTGCCCTTGAATGTTGAGTACTAAAGTAAAAGAAAGACATGATGACATTAAGGAACTAAGTGAAGATTTCAAATGGCAGCTTGAGAAGACAAAATCAAATATTATAATGACATGTGCAAAGAACCGGAAGTAGAAAACCAACAGGGAAGAACATGTTCTGTTTTCTCAAGCTTAAGGAATTAAATAAAAAATTCAAGGCTCCAGTGGGCAATAATGAAGGATTCTATAGGGAAAATATTAAAGATGCAGGAAACATCAAAAGATGATGCAAGGAATACAAAGAGTCATTATACCAAAAAGAATTGGGGGATGGCCAGCCATTTCAAGAGGTAGCATATGATCAGGAACCAATGGTAGTAAAGGAAGAAATAGAGGCAGCCTTGAATAAATTGGTGAAACACAAGGCTTCAGGAATTGAAGGAATACCAATAGAGATTTTTCAATAAACAGGTGCAGTACTGGAGGTGCTAACATGTTTATGCAAAGAGATTTGGAAAACAGTTACCTGGCCAGCTGAAGGGAAGATATTCATATTTGTGCCTATTCTCAAGAAAGGGGATCTAACCAAATGTGGAAATAAGTGAACAATATCATTAATATTACACCCAAGTAAAATTATGCTAAGATCATTCAAAAGCAACTGCAGCAGTATATAGAAAGGGAACTGCCAGAAAATCAACCTGGATTGAGAAATGGGTTTAGAACCAGGGACATCATTGCTGATGTCAGAGGGATATTAGCCAAAAGCAGAGAATACCAGAAAGATGTCTACCTATATTTCATTGACTATGCAAAGGCATTTGACTGTGTGGATCCTAACAAGTTATGGATAATATTGTGAAGAATAGGAATACCAGAGCACTTAGTTGTACTTAAGAGGAATGTGTACATGGATGAGGAGGCAGTCATTCAAACAGAACAAGGAAACACTGCCTGGTTTAAAATCATGAAATGTGTGCATCAGACCTCTATCCTTTCACTGTACCTCTTCAATCTTTATGCTGACCAAATAATCCGAGAAGCTGGACTTTGTGAAGATGAATGCAGCAGCATTCTGATTGGAGGATGACTCATTAACAACCTGTGTTCTGTAGATGATAAAGCTCTCCTTGCTGAAAATCAAGAAGATTTAAAACATTTACTGATGAAGATCAAAGAACACAGCCTTCAGTATGGATTGCACTTCAACATCAATAAATGTCCATACAACTGGGTCAGTACTCAGCTTCATGATAAATGAAGAAAAGATTGAGGTTGTTCAAGATTTTGCTTTACTTAGTTCTGCAATGAACACCCATGGAAGCAGCAATCAAGAAATCCAAAGACACGTTGCATTGGGAAAACCTGTTGCAAAAGACCTCTTTAAAGTGTTGAAAAGTAAAGATGTAACATTAAAGACAAAGGTGCACCTGACTCATGCCAGGGAATTTTCAGTCACATTATATGTTTGTGAAAGGTGGACATTGAATGAGGGAGACAGAAGAGGAACCAATGCTTTTGAATTGTGGTGCTGGAGATGAATATTGAATATACCATAGACTACCAAAAGAAGCAACAGTTCTCTCCTAAGAAGTGGAACCAGAGCATGCCTTGGAAGCAAGGATAGCTAGACCACATCTTATATATTTTGGGCATGTTGTCAGAGAGACCAATCCCTAGAGAAGGACATTATGTTTGTGAGAGTGACAGGTCAATTAAAAAAAAGGAAAACTCTCAACTAGATGGATTTACACAGTGTCTGCAACAATGGGCTTAAACATAAATAAAATCAAGTGCCTTGCCCAAAACTGGGGAGTATTTCATTCTGTTGTACACAGGGTTGTTATGAGTTGTACCTGATTCAACAACAATAACAACAACAACAACAACAACAACAACAATTATATGTTATATATAAATGTAACTAAATGTAAAAATTTTTATTTTTAAATAAATTCTTTCAAAGGTGTGTTGCAAAGTAGAGGGCAATTAAATGGAACTCTGCCTAGAAGAGAATTAAGGACAGTGGGTTTCTATTTAAGCTGGGATAAACTTGATTATATTAACCTGATCAAAGTTTTCCACTTAAAATATTATTAGTAGAGAGGGAAAAACAAATATGCTAAGGGAGGATTGTGACCTTTTCAAAGAATTTGTGCTTCAGATATTTGCTTCAAATAAAAGCCTAAGGACTTACCTCAACAAGTAAAATCTATTGCCATGTGCTCCTATAGCATCTTACATTTCTTATTTTAGTTTTTATCACACTTATTGGTTAAAACTTATATAATGAATTTCAGGGAGCTGGGATTTAGCTCAGTTAATAGAGTGTTGTTCTGCAGTCTCTGAGGTCTGAAGTTTGATTCCCGGCACCCGAAAAATGAGAGAAAGCCTTGGCAATTCACTCCCAAGGCAATCCTGAAACAATCAGCCATTGAAAACCCTATGAGGGTGGCTATGAGTCAGACACAACTTGACAGCACCTAACAACAACAATGAATTTCACACTAGATTTTAAGTTTGATGAAGGCAAAACTAAGTCCATCTTGCCTACTAAAGTATCCTCAGCAATGATATATAGCAGTTGCTTAGGAAATATTTTTATTGAATTAATAAGAGAATTAAAGAATATAATAAGTCTAAACTATAATGTGAAAGCAGAAATTTGATAATTAATATCTCAACTCTATAATTTATATGGAATTAAAAATTATTGTATAAACTCAAAGAAAAATGATACAATGAACTTAGAGTGTGATCAATATTATAGTACAGGTAATAAAATTAAAATTTTAGTCATATTAAGAGAGTAATTAAAATTTATAGGTGGAAGAATTATTGGTAGACTTTTACAAGTGTGTTTTACAAATTAGTTCTTCATACAATCAAAGGGATAATTGATCATTAGCTGCTATTACAAATGATTGTTGGCCCTTAGTTTCTTCCCTACCTACTTTATATGCTTTACTTACATAACAAAATATATGAAATAAATACTATGCACTATGACCCCCATTATGGTAGACTCCTAGGTTTGTTTTCTAAAATCTATCCTCCATTTCCTCCATAATAATGGACTTTTTAGCTCAAAATGGCCACCATATATTCTCTATGTCCAGTTTTGCTCATTCTGTATGGGTGAAAGTGATGTAAGGCCTTTTCTTTTCTTTCTTATTTTATTTATTTATTTTTTTGTGGTACTGAGGTTTGAACCCAGGGCCTGGTGCTTGCATGCTTTGCAAGTGTTGGACCACTGAGCTGCACCCTCAGCCCCCCCCCCCTTTTTTTTCCTTTTTTTCCTTTTAAGACAGGGTCTCGCTAAATTACACAGACTACCTCTGGTCTTGAACTTGCGATCCTCGTGCCTCTGCCTCCTGAATTGCTGGAATTACAGGCATGCACCACCACACCCAGCTTCCCAAGGCATTTTCAACAAGGTCTCTAAGAATGTAGGGTCCCTGTCCCATTGTCTCTGACCTATTGTTCACTTTTATCCCTTCCTACTAGCTGAAATGGTAATGAGAACAGCAACCTGTGAAGCCAAAGTTCTATCACTATTGTAAGAGATTACCACAATTTAATGACTTAAAACACCACAAATTTATCATCTTACAGCCCTTAAGTTCAGAAGTATAAAATCAGTCTCACTGATATAAAGTGAAAGTACCTGCAAGGCTGGTCCCTTCTATATACTTTAGAGGAGAATGTATTTGCTGTCCCTTTGTACACTGTAGAGGAAACTGGCTCTTCTTGGTTTATGGACCTTTGCTATTGTTAAAGGTAGCAGCATACTATCTTCAAATGTCTTTCTCAGTCTCTGACCTCTGCTTCCATTGTCACAATTCCTTCTCTGACTCTCACCTCCTACTTCACACTGATAAAGACTATGTAATTACCTTGGGCCCTTCTGAGTAATTCAAGGTAATCTTATTTCAAGATTCTAACTTAATAATATATGAAAAATTCCATTGGCCATGTAAAGTAACATATTGCATGCTTCCAGGGATTTGGATGTGAACATCTTTGTAGGATGGCATTATTTGCCCTATCACAGCAATCAGCATCCTAAATAAATGTTAAATGTTCTCTCACAGCAGAGCTACCCATCAATGTAAGAACACTCATATTGTTACTGAAAGCATGTAGGGGGATGCACATTTCCTTACTCTGTGAAACACAGAGTTTGGTAATGGTGTGGTGATCACTTTGTTACATCAATCTTACTCACCATAATAAATCAGTTTTATAGTTTTGAATATCATAACATAGAATATTTAGACATTAATGCACTAACCATAAAAATTCATCATATGCTATTTCTTTCTGTGTAAGCCATTATACTATAATAATGTAGCATTTAGTCTAATTTGTAATTTATTCTGTTTATTTTTCTAAATAAATTTTATTTATAATGAAGACTTTTGTAAAAAGAAAAGTCACCTTAGAAATTAAATTTAAAGTGAGGCTGTGGTCCTGTGTAAGTGTCAGAATGATGATTTTGACCCTTGTATTCCAGATGGAGCATTAAAAAAAAAAGAAAAACAATTCCTGCCAGTTATTCTCCAATTTCCTACTGTGCCCTCCATCTGTCAGCCTCTTTGCTTTGGTTAGGGGCTGCTGGTCTTGCTTACACACCACTGTTTCACCAATACAAAACTCAACTGATATATACACATAATATTTATAAAATTGTGTATTTGGAAATATGTATTAGAAGAATTCAAGGACAGACTCTAAACAAAGAAAACAAAACATTATATTAAAATCTAGCCTACCTAGTCTAGTAAGCAAAAACAACCAAATGACATAATCCAGGAAGTCCTACATTTTGGTGGCAAAATTTGAGTGCTGGTTTATTCATTTTTTTTGCATACTGGTTAGAATCCTGCTACAGAGCATTTATGAATTTTAGATTGAAAGATAGTGATTTTATAACAAAAACACTTAACAAGAACATAATCAAAAGACACTGGAAATGCGGTTTGGAATTTCTAAGCCAGTTAGATAATTAGTCCATCATTATTACTATTTGTTTGTTTGTTTGTTTATTAATTTATTTTTGACCTAATCTCTCTGTATAGCTCAGGCCAGCCTCAAACTTGTGATCCACCTTCTTCATCCTCCCAAAATTGGGATTACAGGAGTGTGCCACTGCAACTGAGCCAAAGAGGCAATCTTTATTGGGGTACTACCATATAATTTGGCCTGCAGCCGTAGCCCTGTGGCATCCGATCCCGTCAGATCTCGGAAGCTAAGCAGGGTCAGGTCTGGTTAGTACCTGGATGGGAGACTGCCTGGGAACACCAGATGCTGCAGGCTTGGGAGAAGGACCTGGCAACCCCCTCCCAAAAACCAATCTGCCATTGAAAACCCTATGAACAGCAGAGAAGCACTGACAATAGTGTTTCACCTGTTGTACAGAGGGTCACTATGAGTCAGATACCGACTCGACGGCATCTAACAACAACAACAACAACAACCGTATAATTTAACGAGTCAGTTCAGCATTTGCTTCTAAAATTATGAGTCCTACAAGCAAATCCTTGTTGTGAAAGCTTAAAGTAAATTTCCAAAAATATGTACCTTCTTATTTTTACTAGACAGGACAAATATTAAGATGATAAAATAAAAGCAATGTGTTTCCATTCCAGACAGTAAGGGCTTGAATTTTCCATATCCTGGACAGTTCCTGGAACTTCGTAGGAAGTTTCTGAGTATATGCTCAAGTAGTACTAATGATCTTAACTAGAAATCACACAGTTAAATTCATGATGTTCTCTGAGACAATGAATAAATTATACAATAGCAGATTACAAAAGTGACATATTTATGCACACTCTACTCTTAATTATACTAGAATCTACAGGGTTCTGGACCCACAATATAATTCCCTACTTCCTGGAAGAAATATGGTTGAAGGACAGATAATAGGAATTAGAATGGTCAGAAAATAAAAACACAAGTCAAAAGCATAAGTTGTACATTCTTTTTCTAGCAATCTAGAACATTCTTTTAAAAATAATAACAGGACTATTCAAAGATTGCACCTGTAGGACTGTAGTTTTTAGCCACTTTTTCTCTCTTCTCCTAAAACATTTCTCTTTCAATGTCAGTTTCAGCTCCCATGTTCAGCAATTCATTTAAAGTCCAAAATCTATTTTATTGAAGAAGGGGAGTTTTTCGGTGTAAAATATGTTCAGAAAGAAAATCTTTTTGTGTAAAATATAACCTATTGAGGAGAGTGATAGGTATAGGGGGATGTAGTCCCCAGCTAGGTTTTGCCTGCTATTGGAATTTAGCCATGACATTTACAACAGATTAGGTATGGGAGAGGGAAGACAAAGCAAAAATGGAGACAAAATAATGTTTGACTGGGAGTTGGTATACTGGCTCAGGTCCAAGGAATTTCATCTGAGTTCCATGGGGCTATAAGAAAAGGTACCTCTCTTCACCCTAGGATACATGGCTCTGCTACGCAAGTGAAAATATGCCCTGACAGCTGGGCACAGTGGCCCACACCTATAATTCCAGCTACTCAGGTGACAGAAGCAGGAGGGTCACAAGTTCAAGACCAGAAACAGCCTGCATAAACGAGACTCTGTCTCAAGAAAACAAAACTTAAAAATGGCCTGGGAGTGCAGCTCAGTGATAGAATACTTGCAAAAGTATGTGCAAGGCCTTGGGTTCAGGTTCCCAATTACACACACACACACACACACACACACACACACACACACACACACAATGTTGCCTGAGGGTTGATAAATGCATAGCTTTGAAAACTTGAATATGTAAAGCATGGAAGGAAATGTCAGGAGGCAGCACCCTTAACAAAGATATCAGTACCTTCTTAGAGAATATCCCTGTAGTGCTACAACCAAAGGACCTCAACTGATTCTGTTAGTTGTGGAGATAAATTGAAAGTAGAGCAAAGCACATAGCAGATGCCAATGCTGATGGAATGCCTGTCTGCAAACCCAAAGAAGTGTTTGGTCAATAAAGAGAAGCACTGGTAATCAAAGATGAGCAAAGGTAAGCATTGGTGACACACTGATTATCATTAAGTAGAGGTCTGGGGAGTAGGAATTCAGCATCAGGACAACCCAAAATTTCTAAGGTCAAAAATCCTTCTAGTAAGGATTTTCTAGATTGTGGTTTGGAAAAATAATAGCTAAAGGAAAATTAGGAATCTTATACTTTAAGTAATGGTTTCATTCTGCTAAGAGAAAAATCAGAGAACTCAAAGCACTAAAAAATTCAGCACTCAATAAGGTATCTGATTTAAATAGTATTGGAAAAGCTTCAAGTGTAAAAATATACAAAATAACAACCAAGAAAACTAATAAATATATTCTTAATTTCCAGGTAAATTTCAATCACGATAATATGATTATAGGTACGATATCCTATCTGTTGTTTTAGCATATAATTTAGGAAGTAAAGGATTGGAGCATACAAAATGTTTCATTCCTTTTGAATTATAGCAGAGATGCTTTCTCTTCCAGAAATCCTGTGTTTTGAGCACTTTCCCAGATGCAGTTCTGTTGAGCTACTGGACCATACTGAATGATTTCCCTATGGATAGATTGCCTAAGGATTCAGTTGTACCAGGCAGTGATGGCTTGTATGATAATGAGTAGACTAAGCCTTCATATACTATTTGGCTATAATCTGAACTTCAGGCATGATATTCATTTAGTCTAGTAAAGTACAGAATCCAGGAAGCTTGATTTAAAATCTAATATTTCCTGCTGACTTTAAATAGATTTTAAAGCATGTGATTACTGACTTCCTCCCTCCTGGCCACACGTGGATGTGCTGAGTATAATAATTAGCCTCCACTCCCATCCAAGAACTGTGATATTTCCCCATCCTATTTTTGATAACCAACTACTGTATAGAAATAGTTATCAACAATAGAAAAGATCAAAGGGTTTCCTAATGTATCATTTCCCCATCTTAACAGAGGTAGTGACTTCCCAAATGTCACCACCTGACAGCAAATCTAGCATCTCTAAGACCATTCATTAAACTACAATCCCTTTGCATCATCTCTGTAAGGAAATTTTTATTTCTTAGAAAGCACTCTACAAGCAAAAAGCGTGTGAACTTTGTCAAGGCTGCAAGCAATGGCAAGAAGAACATACTGTGAACTTGGGAGATTTCGGGTCAGTCTGAACCTTACACTCATTAACTGTAGTATTCTTGCACAAATCACTCAACCTCCTCACTCCCCCATTTTCTTATTCAAATAGGAGTTTAAATGCCTGCTATACCCACTTTAAATTGCAAGGTGAGAATATGTGCCTATCCTAGCTATCCAAGAAGATATAAAGTGACATAAAACTTCAGTTATGATAATTACAAATACATAATAATGTGTCCTTAAAAACATTCTCTAGGTCAGTTGCCTTTTCTTTATAACCTTCTCTCCCCAATATGTAGGATTGCTCCTGTCATGTTTGTTGGCCTGTGACTGGCAAGCAATTACAATGAGTAATTCCATTTTAGGAGAAGATAATAAAACGTGATGTCGTAACTACCCACAGAGCCTCAAAAGTATTTATGTTTCCTTTAATAACCTGGTATGATGCTGTTAATCTTGACAAAGCCTGCCTGGCAGGTGCTGGGGAGCTGAATCTTCATATTCTCTCACTGTTTGCTGACTTTTCCACAGGGAAGACTCCAAGCTATTAAAATGCAATGGCCCCACTCTATTTTTAATTACATTTAGTTTATTAGAGGAACAATCAGATGCATATCAAACATTGGGAGCTGATTTTCCTCAGTTACTTCAATGAAGGCCTGGAACATTTCATCATATATAAAATGCGTCACAGGGAGCTATTTCTTTACCAAGAGAAGTTTAAAAACAATTTAAAGGAGTAAGAGAAATTCATCACTCCTGGGGGAAACTAATTCTACATTGATAATTTCCCCTTCGATCCAGTTAACCTTTTTGTTCTAAAATTCATCAGCATAAAGTTTATGTAAATAAGTAGAGACCTATGGGATATTCATCTAGATGGAAACTTCAAACTTCTCTCATATCAAGTAGACTTACCATGAAATAAACCACAAATGTGTAATATGAAATATTTCCTGGGGAAGAATTCTGCAGGTTGTGAGGTATCAACAAACATAATTCTCACAGTGCTGAAGAATATAGGCTGTGTTCCTTGGGTGACCAAACCAATCCATTTCCTTTCAATACACAGCATTACAAAAGCTGTAATTTCATGCATTATTATGTGCAAATAGAATTTAAGAATGCCTTCAATTTTATGTATAAAAAAGGTATATACCATAGAAGAATAATACATTTTTCACATTTATCATAAAGTTGTTTTTGAATTCCATTTGTGAACTGAGTCTATATTTTGGGGAAGTAGCCATTAACATTAATCATCTACAGCAGCCACAGTATGGAAGGATATGAAGCACAGGTTGTCCTTTATTTTCCCCCTTTCTAGTCTTTCCTCTTTTGAAAGTGGGATTGTGTTATTGTTTCCAAACACTGTGTAGGACTATATAACACAGAGAGCTCAGAGGCAAGCAGGGCAAATGGTTAAAGTAAGTATTTTAAAAAAAGGGGACCAGGTTGGGGTGCTTGATTGGAAAGAACCAAGCTTGGAGATGTGTGTTTATTTTTATTTTGATTTGTTAACTATGAAATGCTACTCTAGTGAATATTTGGGTTCCTCTTTGAAGTCCATGAACACTTATTTTAAAAAACAGTCAATCACCCCATAATAAATTGAATTGCACTTGAGAGAAAGTATCATTGCTATGAAGTATTTAATTCTATTTTGAAATTTTAGAGGAATTGAAAAAAATTTTTTTGAATGTGCTCAGATGTTTGATTTGCTTTGAAATTACTTCCTATAGACTTTGTAGAAATGTTGTGCTTTTGGTTATTTTATCTTCTTCCAGTCTTTAACCCAGAATAACAACAAATCAAAAGAAATTGAGGTAAGTAGAGCAAACTATGCAAATATTACACTTACTGTGAAAATAATAAATATCATTAACAACCAATTAATCCATCAACAAATATCTAATATGCTACACTATTTTAGTCACTGAATATATAGTAAGGAAGGAAGCAGAGTCCTGACCCTTTTGGAGCTTATGGACTCTCAGGAATAAAACATAACACAAAGTAATTATAATTTCATGAGTGTTAAAAGTATAAGTAAAAGGAACTACTAGATTTACACCAGTTTCAGCAGGATGAGTAGGGGAATAGTTGAGAATAGATTCATTAAGAAAATTATGTTTAAAATAAAAACCCTATGAATTGCAGAGAAGCCCTGACATGGTGCTAGGCATGGCACAGTGTTGGGTAGTGTTTCATTCTTTTGTACATGGGGTCACTATGAGTTGGATCTGACTTGACACCACCTAACAGCAACAAAGGATAAATAGATTTTTCCAGGTGAAGAAGGATGGTGGGAGATGGATTTTAAGGAGACAGGTTTACTTGTGTGAACACTGTGAGAGGATAAAGAACATAATATCCTGAAGAATGCAAGAAGCCAACACGTCTGCAACTCAGGAGTGGGTGGCATTAGCTGTAGCTGAAGAAATAGGCAGTGGCTCTATGACTCATCCAAGGCTCTATGGACCACATTTAGCATTTAGGACCCCAAAGGGACAATGGAAAGCCATTTGAGGGCTCTAAGCTGAGGGGTGACTAATTTCAATTTTATAAAGATCTCTATGGCTTCTTTATAGGATATAGAGACACCAGAGTAGTTATATAGAATCTTGTTAATAAATATAGAAAAATTAATCTATTTCCCAAGCATCAGGTGATTACTTTCACAAAAGTGTATAAACTTTGATACTATAATTCCTCTCGTCTCCATCTGTATGAAGTAATAGTGGCTTATATAGGATGCTCAGTGAAAACACAGATAAGTTCCCAGATTGGAAATATATAATTGAAACTGCAATATAAGACTTAGTGGTTGTTTGAAGATGAGGGGTAGAAAAATGGGGAAAACTGAAGGATATTCCAGTTTTCCCAGTGAGAGCCTAAGAACCATTTGAACATCACAGAACAAGACCTACTTTAGAGGAATTAGTGTGTTCACCTTTGTGATCAATACAGAAAAAAATAAGACATTTCCTGTCCCTCAAATAATTAAATATGTGAATCCAAATTCTGCCACCATAATTGATACTATGTAAAAGGTAAATGTCATAATACTCACTTTATGGATAACACAAATTCTGTAGAAAGAGTGTCAATTTGAGCTGAAGTGGTCAGAAATAAAAAATTATGGGAATTATGTCCTTTGAACAATGCCTTAATGAACCAATAGGCTTTGGAACAGTAGAATGAGTGGAAGGACAGTATTGGAACAGTAGAATGAGTGGAAGGACAGTAGGTAGTAATGCTTAGTGGAAGTATAGAGTTCCTATGGAAGAAAAGGTAGAAAAGAATGGGCAGCCTTGGCAAATTTTGGATGGTCTTAAAAACTAGGAATAGGGACTTGGGCTTGATTTAATAGGTATGATAGAATTATTTTGGAAGGATATTTGGTGTTCCTGCCAATGGTAGTGACTGATAGCCTGGAATCATTCTGGCAGATCAGACTGACACCAGAGGATGTCAATTGCTGTCTGTGAAAGGATTCCAAGCATAAATTAACACAGCTCTAGATCACAGAAATGTTATTGAAAATGGATGGGAAGAATATTAATAGTAAAATAAAATACTGTGAATTATTTCAAGTAACCACAAAGGACATAGAAGCAAAACAATGAGCACGCATGATCCCACCACTAGTCCTTATAAAATCTTACTATTATGCTTTCTTTGCTTCAGGTCTATTTCCAACGAAACTGTATAACTTACATTCTCTGTTTTCCTTTCTAAAGAGATGTATTAGTCCATTTTCCATTGTTATAACAAAATCCCTGAGAATGAGTAGCCTATAAAGAAAGATATTTATTTTGCTCACAGCTTTGGAGGCTGATAGTCCAAAGAGCATGGTTCTGGCTCTGGTGAGGAACCCTTTGGGTACATCACATCATGAAAGATGGCATCATAGCAGGAGTGCATGCAATAGGGAGAGATTACATAGAAAGACAAGAAGCTAGAGATCAGAGAGGGGCCATACTTACTGTTTAATAACAAACCATTCCAAAGGGAACTAACTGAGCCCTTATGAAAACTACATTAATCTCTTCTGGTACCACCAATGACCTCATACCAGGTGCTACCTCTCACATTGCCACAGTGGGGACCAACCTTCCCACATGTAAACATTGGGGACAAATCACATCCAAAATATCGTAAAAGGTAATAACTATTGTGAATTGAGTGCTTATCAATTCCATGCATTTATCTGTACGTGTACTGAATAATCAGATATAATCCCTACAGTTTGTTATTTTTCTGGCTGTCATACTTTAATATAAATAACCACAAAGAGTATATCTTCTCTTCCCCATTCCAGGGATTTGAACCCAGGGCTTTGCACATGTACTCAACCACTGAGTTGTATCCCTAGCCTCATTTTTATTTTATTTATTATTATTATTTTTAAATTTTGAGATAGAGTCTCACCAAGTTGCACAGGTTGTTTCTGGCTTTAATCTGTGATCCTCCTGTCTCAGCTTCCAGAGTCATCAGGTTTACAGACATGTGCCATGGTGTCTGGCCCTAAACAATACATCTTATTCTGTATTTTACTCTTCTTACTTAATACTACATATCTAATATTTGTTGTGGTGTTGTTAGGTGCCATCAAATTGGATCCAACTCCTAGAAACCCTATGTACAACAGAAC
This sequence comes from Pedetes capensis, assembly GCA_007922755.1. NCBI lineage: Eukaryota > Metazoa > Chordata > Mammalia > Rodentia > Pedetidae > Pedetes > Pedetes capensis. The sequence goes on along the minus strand of VMDO01009246.1, from coordinate 27,488 downwards.
AAAACACTACTCAACATTGCTCCATGCACACAATCTTTTTATATTTGAGCCCATTGCTGCCACCACTATGTTGTTTTCTCATTTTGGGTTGTGCCACATCAGCAAAAGGAGGTCCCAGGTCTTAATTCCACTCCTGTCATTAAGATCAACTCTACTTTGAAGGAACAATCCTTCCCCAGTTGTTTTTTGAATGTCTTCCAGACTAAGACGCTCATTTTCCAACACTATATATAACAATCCTTTTCTGCTATTCATAGGGTTTTCAGTGGCTAATTGTTTCAGGGTTGGAGACCTGGGGTTTAGCTCAGTTGGTAGAGTGCTGATCTGAATTCTCTGAGGCCCTGGGTTCAATCCACTCCCAAAGAAATCCTGAAACAATCAGCCATTGAAAATCCTATGACTAGCAAAGAAGCAGTGACATAGTGCTGGGCATGGCACAGTGTTGGAAAGTGTTTTGTTCTGTTGTACTTAGGGTGGCTCTGAGTCAGACCTGACTTGAGGACACCTAACAACAACAACAACAACAACAACAACAACAACAGTTGTTTCAAGAGTGGGCTGCCATGCCCTTCTCATAGTCTGTCTTAATCTGGAAGCTCAGAAGAAACCTGTCCACCTGGGTGGCCCTGCTGTTATCTGGCATACAGGTGGCATAGCTTTCAGCATCACAGCATCACGCAACCTACCACAGCATGAAAAACTGACAGACATTGGTGATGGTACATTATGTGATACAGGATGTCTTATTTCTATAATCTCACTTTGTATTTTCTTTTTACTTTCTTTTTTCTTTGCTTTTTAAAGCATATTATTTTATCCAAAAGTATTTATTTCCCTTTAATTCATATACTTTGCAACATTTATGAAAAGGCATAGCATCAAGTGTGCAAATAAGGAGCAGGAGATAAACCATTCCTTTAACTGGTTAGCATTTATCAAAACTGGATTTGAATAAAATAGCAACATGAAAGAAGGAATTTTCATCTGTTGTATTGACTGATGTGGCCCAAACACTTAAAATAATGACTGGCAAGTAATGGTGCTCAAGAGATACTTATTACATGAAATGTTAAATGAGAGATAGTGGACTATCTGCTCGTGTTCTCTTGTTATCTTTCTCAAGTCCACAGTTATCACTCAAAATCAACACTACAAAATGAATATTAAGTGAAATGTCAAAAATATATTAAAATTCTCTAAAACTCAGCTATTAAACACTAACATAACAGCATAACCTATGTGTGTTTAACACTATGAATCTTTGTCCTGTTTATGAGAGCAAAGTTGTATTGACATTTGTTTCACAGGGAACACAGTGCCCTCTCATGCTCCCTATGTTGTAGTTTGACCTAATGATATGAATTCTTAATTCCTAGCCTCCAGCAGGATTCCTTGTATAGGCAAGGGAAATTTCATATCATGTGCTTAGCCAAGGGAACACATGGAAAATTTGTTAATAAGTATGCAACTTGAGCTACATTCTTGTGTTTAATATGTAAAATGAAGATTCCGATGTAAATGGAGTTTTATAACATGAAAATTTGCAAACCCTTTCCTAGGCAATGCAGTTGTAAAACCTTTAACCTCTGTTCCTAAGCTAGAATATAAAATTTATTTTAGTAAAATAACATGTGAAAGTGTCAGAATAGAGTGCCTATTATGTATATGATTCTTACATGTATATATGTGTGTATATACTCTATTAGATACAGATATATACAAATATTCACACAGAGAATAGGAGAGACCATATTTAACTGTGTTTCCATGAGATCTAAGGAGGTTTTCTTCTATGATGTCAGGTAATCAATGAAGGAGATGACATGAAAACCATAGCTGTTCATTTATATGAACTCTCACTGGGGACTAACTGGGGACAGAGAGTGAATATATAATTATGTGAGTTTCTGAATGTTTATTTAGTTCATTGAAGACTCAAACAGTTTAGAAAGGGCAAACCTTGCGAAAGAACTCAGAGAAATCAAAATTTTAATGAAATGTTAGAGATACCACCCATTCGGCTATAGGCAAATAAATTTGATGACAGAGACTGAATTGAAGAGAGAGAATGACTGGAAATAAGAATAGCAAAGCTCTGCAAAGCTAATCAAATGCAAGTTCCAGATGTGAGTAATAAACATGCTGTAATCAGCATGAAATAGCATCATGTAGGAAATACACCTCAGCTGCCAGCACGAGTGAGGCTGGGCTCACTCCTCACTGGGCACACACTTCATCTCGTCCAATGCTAATGCACCTTTCATAGTAAAAATAGAACTGTCTCTTAGAGGTCTGGTCCTTTCAATAACTATCCCTAAAGAGTGGCAGGGACCTCTGGAAGAATCTGCTTATTCTTCCCAAGAGTCTTAACCAGTCAATGACTGTTGGCTTTGATACTTTTCCATTCACTTTTTCTTTCAGTACTAGGGATTGAACCAAGGGCTTTACACATGCTAAGAAAACACTCCATCATTGAGCTGCACACAAGACTTCTTCTTTATTTATTTCAAGACAGGATCTCGCTAAGTTGGCAGCCCGCCTCTGGCCTCGAACTGGGGATCCTCCTACCTTACCCTCCCTAGTTGCTGGGATTACAGGAATGTGCCACTGAACCCACTCAATTTACTTTTTAACATACTGGAAATGGAGTTTTATTGTGACTGTACTAGAAAAATGTATATAATTAGAATTACATGTTATTAATAAATACCAATTACTTTAAGTAATTGCCTAAAGAGGGAGTTTTAGCAAGAGAATTTACATATTATCAGATTTCCCTTTGTGCAGCTATGGTAGCTTTAAAAAACTTTGTTTAGTACCTATATTCATAAGTTATTAGCCCTATTATTTCTACAGAAAAGGACACATCAAGCCAGGTGCAGTGGCACAACCATGTAATCCCAGCAATTCAGAAGGCTGAGGCAAGAGGATAGTAACTTTGAGGATAAAAGCAGCCTGTGCAACTCAGTGAGGTCCTGACTCAAAATAAAAAAAGGGGGGGCTAGGAGTATGACTCAGTCATAGAATATTTGTCTATTATTTGTGAGGCCCTCAGATCAACCTCTGAAAAAGAAAAGAAGGAAGGAAGGAAGGAAGGGAGGAAGGGAAGGAAGGAGGAAAGAAAGAAAAGAAAGAAAGAAAGATAGAAAGAAAGAAAGAAAGAAAGAAAGAAAGAAAGAAAGAAGAAAGAAAAGAAAGAAAGAAAAGGACATTATTATGTAGTAGAGTAAGGGAATAAATAGAGACTAAATCATAGTGTCCTAGACATAGCAATTTTACTCATAAGAATATGCCTTAAGAGATAAAAAATCGCTGGGTGTGGTGGTGCAGGCCCTGTAATCCCAGTGACTAGGGAGGCAGAGGGAGGAGGATCACAAGTTCGAGACCAGAGGTAGTCTGTGTAATTTAGTGAGACACTGTCTCCAAAAGTAAAAAAATGGGCTAGCGGTGCAGCTCAGTGGTACAGCACTTGCAAAGCATGCAAGTGCAAGTTCCTGGGTTCAATACACAGTACTGCAAAAAGAAAAAGAGAGAGAGAGATGAAAAATCAATATAACAGGTAAAGCTTCTTGTATATTGGTAACCATCCCAATGTTGAGAGTAGAAATAAGGGAAACAAACAAAGTCCCTCCAAACAAGAAATATGGTAAAATAAGTTTCGGTACATCTATATTGTAGATGCAATCACTAAAACAGATTTTTAAAAAATAGTTAATAACATGGGAAAAATACACAAAATTAATTAAGTGAAATTTCATTATACAAAGTTCAAAGTTTAAAACATTAGTTTTGTAAAACAAATGTATAAAAATATACATAATTAAAAGCTTAATATTTCTTAAAATGTGAAATCCACTTATGTCAACTCAGTTTCATGAAGATACAAGAAGTACCCAGTCATTACTTTGGAAAAATACCTGACTGCTAAATAGTAATATTTATGCTGAGACTACAATATAAATTATAAACATTTTTAGCAGTTTTGTCTCTAAATCTTTTTTGTTTTGTCTTGCCTCTGCTTCTTTGGTAAAAGTGTTCTTTGCTGTTTAAATACTTAGTATGTTATATGCCTAGATGTTCTGTTTATTCTCCTAGAATGGCGTGTGTGTGTGTGTGTGTGTGTGTCTGTGTGTCTGTGTGTCTGTGTGTCTGTGTGTGTCTGTCTGTGTTTGTATGTGTGTGCTTGTGCACCTGGATGCATGCACTTATCACTTTTTAAGCAGTTGCTCACAGATAATCTGGAATTGAAAACCAGGGAAAGGACATGGAGTTATGACATGGCCATTTCACCCAGGGAATACGATTGACTAAAGGAATCTCACTGGAGTACTGAGGCTTTATATATTTGACTTGATAACTCAGTATATACTGGTGTTGGATGTTGATTGCCTGTATGGTTAGAGAATTGAGGCCTGACTATGTGTCCAAGAAGAGTTCCACTTAAAGGAGAACTGTATTTATGAAATATATTTCTTGGATATGGCAAATGCTAGTAAAGGAAATTAAAATTGTGAAAATATACCTTAGGCAGTAAGAAAGACATCCATTCATTTTTTGAGAGATTTTTTTCAGAGATTTAGAGACATGGGGACAATCCCATTAAAAGAAAAAATAACCTTTGACATGGAGCAGCAAAGTAAGTGCTAGGCAGAGAAGTCCCTGACCAACCTTTCCTTTGTCATAAGCCCATAGATTCCACTGGTAGCCAAATCTAATAGACCTTTACAAATTATTCTCCATGTTTTTACCTTTTAGCATCAATTTCTGAACTTTGTAGAGTTTGTTGTAAGAGTCAACATATTACAGTGTTATGTGGAATTAAGGAAAGGGTCTACTGTGCCCATGGGCTAGAGAGTGAAGTAATAAACACACTTCCTTCTTTTAGGAACAATGATGGCAGCAGAAAACCTAGGCTAAGAGAGAGGACTTTTAGGCAGTTTTTCAGGGTTCTGATTTAACAGGGAAGCTAATATATCACATAAAATGTAAAGAGATAGAGAAAAGATAAGTCTTTTCAAGTAGAGTGTTAAGAATGGTTGAAGGGGGGGTGGAGTCAAGATGGCAGACAGATAACACACTTTCTGTTCTGGAGCGAGGGGAAGCCTCGATTAGGGGTTTAAAACTCAAATTGAATCAATAGAAACAGTGATAATTTAGTTTGAGAGATAGAGAATGAAACTAGGCGTACACTGAAATCAAGGATTAGGCTTCAGAGGAGTTACACAGTGGCCAGCAGCAGGACCGCTGCCATTTTGCCATCACACAGATGGCGGATAGAATCCGGAGACTTGGAGGGGACTTCGTGCACACGCACCTACAGGGCCCGGACCCAACACGGAGTGCAACCTTGGCAGCACACTCTCACCACACCTGCGGGACACAGACTGCAGATCCTAGGTGAGTCAGCTTGAGGGGGCACACGGATGCCATCCATAGCGGCCTCGGAGTGAACGGGAAGCCGGTGCCAGTGATCTGCGTCTAGAGCTGAGACTCGGCTCCCTCCCTCCTGTTGCGGTGGGTCAGGTCTACGGTCGTGAACTCCACAGAAATTTGGGCACACATATACCCGGATCCCAGACACCCCAGAGGTGAGCACAAATCACCCCACTGTACTGTGGAGAAATCTGGGGTTTGTGGAGGCGACTGAGCCCCGCGAGGACGGAGAGCTCCTTTTTGGCAGAGCCTAGCGGCACAGTTGGCCACAGGCAGAGCAGTTCCGAGCACGATCGCAGCACACGACAAAATCTGTTTCAGATTCCCTCTGGGTCAGCAGGAGAGCATCCCGCCCACAAGAGGATATGGTCCTCCCAAGTGGGCGGAAAACCCTGCAATAAAAACTCCAAGATAGCAGCCATATTCCCCCCATGCTGTAGGTTTTGGGGAGGAAATCTCTGATTTGGGGAATTGGCACCCGATCTACGTGGGACAGGGAGAACTCCAGGGAAGACCCCACAGGTTCCACTGCCTCTCAAATAATACAATAGTCACAGAATATTTCGTGGAACAGTCTCTTTGGGCACTTGGGGCCCCAATTAAATCCAGGTTATTATGAAGAGGTAGGCTATATGGACCCAATAAGACTGACGGTTGCTGCAGATTGTGTGGAAATACTGCCACCCTGAGCTCTGTTGGGAGCATTGCACCCTGCATTATCAACTCCACCTGGTTGAACAGGGTGTAATCAGTTCAGACTCCACCTCCAAGATAATATGTTTCTATTGTTAACAGAGGTTAACCCAGGGTCTTGAGCCTGCTTCCTTTGTGGAAGCTGGACCGACACTGGGCCCCCAGCCCATATATTTTTTGCTTTTTGATACAGGCTCTTGCTGGGCTGCACAGATCTCGGGCTTGCGACACTCCTGGCTCCATCCCCCAAGCCACAGGGATTCCAGGCTTCCATCACTGCACCTGACTACAAGAGTTGTTATATGTGTGTGGGAGCGTCTATGCATGAGGTCTGGAATTTTATTTTATTTTATATTTTATTCTATTTCTTTTCTTTTCTTTTTATTTTACTTTTTTTAATTTTTATTTTATTTTTATTTTATTATAGATAGATAGATAGATAGATAGATAGATAGATAGATAGATAGATATTTCTTCTATGGGGGTTTGAATTCAGGGCTCTGTGCCTGCTTGTCTGGTAGGTGCTGGACCACCGCGCTGCACCCCAGGACCTTTTTTTTTTTTTTTTTTTTTTTTTTTTTTTTTTTTTTTTTTTTTTTTTTTTTTTTTTTTTTTTTTTTTTTTTTTTTTTTTTTTTTTTTTTTTTTTTTTTTTTTTTTTTTTTTTTTTTTTTTTTTTTTTGCTTTTTGAGACAGGGTCTAATTGGGTTGCACAGAAATTGGGCTTGCATCCCTCCTGCCTCTGACCCCCAAGCCCCTGGGATTGCAGGTGTGCACCACTGCACCCGACTACAAGTGTATTTATTAGTGTTTGGGAGAGTGTATATGTGAGATTTGCCTCTTTTTTTTTCTTTCTTTCTTTTCTTTCTTTCTTTTCCTTTTTATTTTTCTCTTTTTCTTCCCTATTTTTCTTCCTTTCTTCTTTTACTCCCTTCCCTTTTTCTACCCTCCTTCTCTATTTCTTAAGCTATATATGTGTCATTGTTTTAATCATTTATCCCTTAAATCTTAACCTTAATATTAATTTTTACAGTAATTTCTATTAGCCTCTGTCCTCTACCTCCTCCTTCCACCTCTTCTATCACCTGATCCCCCCCTTTTCTCACCCCACAGAAGAGAAACGGAATCTGTCGCCTCCCTAACCCTTACCCCCCCTGGAGTCAGACTGGTAGATTCTGTTTCCCGGACCACATTATGGGAAAATTAAGTAAAACTACAAAAACCACAAGGGGGCAGGATGGAACTGAAGGTTTCACAGAACATACACCCCCCAATGGATCACTCCAAAGACTCGCAATTATTAGAGATCTCTGAGTCAGAGTTCAGAGTCATGGTAATAAGCATGCTAAGAGAAATAAAGACAAATACTAAAAATACACTGGAGATAATTGAAAGAAAGATTTCTAATTTGGAAGCTGCTCTGTCATCCCAGTTAGAAATGATTAAGAAAAATCAAGCCACTTCGCTTGATACTCAATCCAAATTATCAGAATTGAACATGGCTAAAGAATCCTTCTCTTCAAGACTGGATGAATCAGAGCAAAGGATCTCTGAGGCAGAAGATGACATAAACGAGCTGAAGCACAAGCAATTAGAAATGGAGTCAATGATAAAAGTTTTAAAAAAAGATTTCCAAGAGAACTCGGATAGAGTGAAAAAAGAAATATAAGAATTATGGGTATTCCTGAATGAGAAGAAAGAATCACTGGAGGCCTTCACAACCTAGTAAATGATATCCTCAAGGAAAATTTCCCAAAGATAACAAAGGAAATGGATACATACACCACTGAGACTTTCAGGACTCCCAGGAAGGCTGACTTAAATAGATCATCCTCGAGACACATCGTGGCTCGATTTCTATCATTAGAGACCAGAGACGCCATCCTGCAAGCAGCAAGACAGAAGTCCCTTATTACTTATAAAAAACAGCCAATAAAAATTACTGCAGACTTTTCCATATCAACATTGAAAGCTAGAAAGGAATGGTCACAGGTGATTCAAATACTAAGAAAAAACAATCTCCAGCCTAGACTAATATATCCAGCAAAATTATCACTGATAATAGATGAGGAATATAAGACATTTAATGACATTGAAGCTTTTAAATGATATGCAAAAACCAAACGAGCACTGGAGAGGATAATAAATCAATTACCACATCCAGGAGAGTTAAGACAACCCTACAAAGGAAATCAAAGAACCGATTAACTGAGATGAGTCCAACACAAGAAAGGTTCAAAGCAAACATGAATCATAAATCAGTAACAGGTAATGATTGGATAAATGACAATAAATGCTCCTCAATAATCTCTATTAGTGTAAATGGTCTTAACTCACCAATTAAGAGACAGAGATTGGCTAATTGGATGGAAAAACACAAACCATCAATATGTGGTATTCAAGAAACTCATCTAACTCACAAAGATGGGAATAAACTGAGAGTAAAGGGCTGGAAAAATGTATACCTAGCAGGGGGGGGACAAAAGAAAGCAGGTGTGGCAATTTTAATTTCAGATAGATTAAATTTCACTCCAAAACTTATTAGAAGAGATAAGGATGGTCACTACATTTTAATACAAGGAACAATGGATCAAGAATCAATAACACTCTTTAATATCTATGCCCCAAACATAGGAACTCCTAGCTTTATAAGACAAACCTTATGGAATATAAAGAGCTTTATTGGTCCAGAATCAATAATAATGGGGGACTTCAATACCCCACTTGTGTCAAGAGACACGTCATCAAAACAAAAAATCAATAGAGAAATGTCAAATCTAATCTCCACCCTAAACCAGCTGGATCTTACAGATATATACAGAATATTTCATCCACATGATGAGGAACATACATTCTTCTCAGCTCGACATGGTACGTTTTCTAAAATAGATCATATGCTAGTCCATAAGAACTCCCTCAACAAATTCAAAAAAATAGAAATAATTTCATGTTCCTTATCAGATCATAATGCGATAAAATTGGAGCTCAAGAGCATGAATAATTCCAGAAACTTTACAAACTCATGGAGACTGAATAATTCACTACTGAATGACCCATGGATTGTTGATGAAATCAAATTAAAATTTAAAAAATTCCTACAATCAAATGATGATGAAAACGCATCATACCAAAACATATGGGATACAGCAAAGGCAGTTTTAAGAAGGAAGTTTATAGCATTAAGTGCCTTCATCAATAAAATAAAGATGAGACAAATAAATGACCTATTGACACAGCTTAAGACACTAGAAATCCAACTAAAAAACAACACTAAATGGAACATACAGAGGGAAATTACAAAAATAAAGGGAGAAATAGCTCAATTAGAATCTAAAGAGATAATTCAAAAAATTAATAAGACTAACAGCTGGTTCTTTGAAAAGTTTAATAAAATAGACACCCCTCTGGCTAACCTCATCAAAAAGAAAAAGGAAAAATCTAACATAGTACGGTTTATGAAAGACAACGGATCCATAACCACCGACTCCAACGAAATACAGAAAATTGTCAGGGATTACTATGAGAGACTGTATTCCCAAAAATACGAAAATGCAGAAGAAATGGACAAATTTATTAACACCTATGACCTTCCAAAACTATCCCCAGAAGACATAACTGACTTAAGCCCATTACCTATACAGAAATAGAAAAGGTAATTAAAAGTCTCCCAACAAAGAAGAGCCCAGGTCCTGATGGATTCACAGAAGAATTCTACCAAACTTTTAAAGAAGATGTAATACCTGTCTTCCTCAAATTATTCTAAAGAATATAAAAGGAGGGAACACTCCCAAATACATTCTATGAAGCTACCATCACCCTGATACCTAATCCAGGAAAAGATTCATCTAAGATAGAGAATTATAGACCCATCTCCCTTATGAATCTAGATGTAAAAATATTCAATAAAATTCTGGCAAACAGAATACAGCAGCATATGAAAAAGAATATTCACCATGACCAAGTGGGATTTATACCACAGATGCAAGGCTGGTTTAACATATGGAAATCAATTAATGTAATCCAACATATCAAGAAACTGACAAGCAAAAACCACATGATCATCTCAATTGATGCTGAAAAGGCCTTCGATAAACTGCAACACATTTTCATGATAAAAACTCTGGAGAAAATAGGTATAACAGGCAAATACCTTAATTTCATAAAAGCCATTTATGACAAACCTACAGCCAACATTATATTAAATGGAGAAAAACTAAAACCATTTCCTCTTAGATCTGGAACAAGACAAGGATGTCCTCTCTCTCCTATTCTATTCAACATAGTAATTGAAGTTCTGGCCAGGGCAATCAGACAAGAGA